>JABMBV010026193.1:0-15922 GCA_018906735.1 Mesochorus sp. PSUC_FEM 10030011
ATATATTTTTTTTTCAATAAAAATATTTATATTTATAATGAAAAAAAGTGAATATTTGTATTTATTTATTCAGAATATATTTCATTATTATTGTAATATTCAAGTGTACCAGGCAAAATTTGGAATCGATGAATTTATCAATTTTAACGTATTTTCTTTTTACACATATTTTTTTTTTCCTATTGGACCTAAAGCGACGAGGATACCGCGAAAAAAGCGAATATGCTTAGTCGGTGCAGCTTGCGACGACGCGGCTCTCGGTGCGGCCGCCCAACAATTCAGTGTTCCAGTTCTAAAATCCCTCAGCGGTTTAGAATATATCGAGGACACTACGTACTGCACGTATTTTATACTCAAACATTTTGAGGGACCCGAATACGATGCGCTTCACAAAAGTGCTCACAGGTAAAATCATGCTTTTAATTATACAAATTAATATTTATTTGAATAGAAAAAAATATATAAACTCCAATGGCATTGAAAATTGTTTGCGTACGTTTTCAAAAGGGATACTAGCGCGAACGAAGGTGAGCCTGAATTAAAAATATGTAGATGAAAAAAAAAGGAAATAGTCTACAAAAATATGTTTTTCAAGTTTTTCGAATTTTTACAAGGTGTCTTTGTAATGATCCAAAAAAATCCTTAATTTGAATTTAGTTAATCGATAAACGCGAGAGTGTAAATTCTTATCTCTCGTTGTATCTCAGCAGGGTAAAAGTTCATTGACTCGTGTACGATTACCATACAGTGCCTTTATTTTATAATTCTAATATTAAAAAAAAAAATCTTTCCATAGAATATTGGGACCGACGGCGTTGTTACAGCTGGCGGAGAAGAAAGAGTCTTTGCCGAGTATTTCACGTCCGTTGTATACACAAGCTATGCTCGGAACAGTGGTCGTGTTTACCGGGTTCCGGAAAAAGGATGAATTGGTAAGTTGATCTACCCCCTCCCTCCGTCTCCGATCTTTTTCACGTGCGTCCATTCCTCATTGTCAAGTTATCGATTAATGTGATTAAACATCGAAATAATCAATTGTATATCGAAGGGATTTTAAGGATAAACATTGGGGCCGGATGTCGACACCTGTGTTAATCCCCGTCCCCTTACCCTATAAACGAAAATCTCAATAAAAATCTTTGTGTTCGTTTATTTGTTTAGACGAGACTCATCAATATGATCCACAGCATGGGCGGTAGTATTAGAAAGGAAATGGGCGTCAAGGTGACGCATTTAATAGCCAATTGTTGCGGTGGTGAAAAGTACAAATATGCTGTTACTTTTCGGGTTCCAATAATGTCTATGAATTGGGTTACCGCACTCTGGGACAAGAAACAAGACACGAAAACTTTTGGAAATAACGAGGAACTGGTCAGTTTTACTTTTTGCGATTAGTCTTTCCTTTGTTCAATTTTTTTGTTTCCTGAATTTTCGTTACGATTCGTCCTAATTGTGCTGTCTGTTCGGAAGGTTTCATATGGTTTTTCCAATTGAAGTTATATCGTTGAAAAATCAATATAGTTTTTCACATACTTTTAAAAATTTTCTTACAAAATTTTTATCCGATTCAACGGGTATTTAAAAAGTTCATTCATTTTCTAAGATTGCAATTTTTCTTACGCATTCTTACGAGGAAAGAGAAAAAAATATGAAATAAAAACACACAAAAAACGAGGAGATCGCATCAATTTTTTTGTATAAAAATCATTTTATCAAATTATGAAAAAAATAATTATCATAATTGACAAGAACTTCCTCGAACTTTTGCAGCAAAATAAAATCGTGGAAATATTTATAAAATCATCATCTAAATGACATTCAATTTATCAACTTTTTTACCAGTTTCTTTGTTTCAATAACCAATTTTCTATCCTTTTTTTTTCATCAGATTGCCAATTTCAAGCTGAAGCCCTTCGTCGGCGCGAAAGTTTGTTTCTTCGGTTTTCCCGAGGACGAGAAAAAGCACATGTGCGAGGTTTTGCAACAGCAGGGTGGTGAACCTACGGAGATTGACGATCCCAACTGCACGCACGTGGTAAAGATAGAAAGAAATGTTTTTTTTTTTTGGCGAGCCAAAATGAAAAATAATTTTTAGATACGGAAGGATTTTCAAATTTTTCCAAAACATTTTCCTTCAACAGTAATTTTTTTTTTCTGTTTTTTTTTTCTTATTCCGCTTTCAACCAAATTTTCGTGCGATAAAAAAAATGGATAGGTGACCGATATGGGAAATCGACGCTGCAGGATATCCGAGATGAAATCATCTCGTTCTAAAGAGTCTCCGAGCGACGCGACGTTGATTGCATTTAATTTTCTTCGAAATGAGCCATTTTCATTAACATTTTATAATTCATGGTCAAACACGATACCGCGCTCGTTGTTGAGCACCAAGGATTTGATGAGTGAAATTGATAACGTAAGAAATCGTTGTCGACGATCGATGTCCTTATACAATGTGCCGTTGTGGCCGGTTGTTCATCGTCCGGAAGTCGATAATAGAAACGACGATTTAACGTCGAGGAACAAAAGTTTCGACGAGGATTCGGCGATATCCATGGACTGGAATTCGGAAGGTCCCAATATATCGGAAGTCGACGAGTCGATCCGGAACGAATTCGATTCGGGCATCGGTTCGTCGATGTCGATCGAAATGTCGATAGAGATGAACAATGACGTCACCGCGATGGACAATCTGCCGATAATGGCGATAACGAGCGCCCAGGAAAACTCGATACTCGAAATGGAAATCGATTGCTCCTTTTCGCCTCAGGCTACGAGCGGAGATTTCGTGGTTATGGACAAGATCAATGATGATGCGAAGAACAGAGAAATGATAATCGCCCCAAAATGGCAGCCCTCGAAGTCCTCCACAAGGATCAAATCGTTGAGCCTCAAATTCACCTCGGAAAATAATCGCACATCCTCCAGTTCATTGCCGATCACCAAAAAAATAATCGCTCCTAAACGCTACGTCAAATGGAAAAAATCCAAGTCTTGTTACGTCATACCTAAAGTTCCGAGTCACGAGGCTGATAAATTAATTAAAAAAATACACTCTCATCCGAGCTTGTCGAAAAAACGTTATTCCCAGTTTTTCAACGACGGACAAACCATCTTTGACCACGACTCCCCGCCCTTGTGTCGCACCACTTCCGGCACCTTCAAACTTGCCACGAGCATCGTTGCTAAATTCAGCGATATCACTCTGCCTCGTACCTGCAACAAAAGATACATGAGGGTCAGTCCACCACCTCGAAACTTCGATGAGATACAACCTTTACAAAAATACACACCCCTGCCGAGCCCACTTCCGATTCCCGCAAAAATTGCCAGAATCGCTAATCACGACGTCGCTAAAATCGTTACGAGAAATCATTTCGGGTTTAAATCCGAAGATTCGTCGCTCAGAACTTCCAACGCATCCCGCAAGAGACTCCAGGAATCACATGCCGTAGTACTATTTTCTTTTTTTATTGATGGTTACAGGGGAATTTGTCATGCGGTGCTAGGGAAATTATGAATGGATCAACAACAATCGTGAAATTTATTGATATTTCGTATCGAAATATTATATTTCGGTTAAATAAAAATTAATTAATATTAATTAATGATTAAAAATTCTCAGAAACGTTGATATTTATTACTAACAAATTTTTATATTTATTGCTAGAAAAGATTAACTTTTATATTGCTCAAAAATGTTGAATTTTATATAAAAAAAACTTGGCATCGGAAAATTGAAATGAATTAATATTAATTAATTTAATTAACACAGAATATTTTAATCGGTGCATAAAGCGACCTGACGAATCTCCTGGTTATTTGTCATTTCAAGGAACGGGTGGTCCTGGATAATCGTGATTGGTTGGTCGTGGTGCCTTACTGGGCGGTTTGGCCGTACGAGACGATGATACTGCCGAAGAAACAAATAACGAGAATGTCAGAGCTGACGGAATCGCAGCGAGAGTCGCTCGCCGTCGTTATGAAGCGATTGTGCACCAGGTACGACAATCTTTTTGAATGTTCGTTTCCATACTCGATGGGCTGGCACGGTGCCCCGACGGGACCGGAAGGGAACGCCAAGGATTATCCGTACTGGACCTTCCACGGTATATACCTGCCGCCCCTGCTGCGCTCGGCGACGATCAAGAAACACATGGTCGGCTACGAGCTGCTGGCTCAGTCGCAGCGCGACCTGACCCCCGAGCAGGCTGCCACCAAGCTCCGATCTCTCGATGATCGTCATTACAGACGTCCTGAGACGAGTCTGACCGATCAACAGATCGCCCAATATCTTTAAGGTAGTTCTATCCTTTTTTTAACATTTTGTTGAAAATTTAAATATATTTTCTTTGATGCTTTTAATTTTCCAAAAAAATCATAAGAAAAAACGTTTTCTCAATTTTTGTAATTATACAGCAAGTACATGTGGCCTTTAAGGATCTTGGATTTGAAGTATGTTGTTCTTTAGTCAATTTGCAATTATTTTTCTTCATGAACTCGAGTCCTCGAACCATTTTGTATGAGAAAAATGGAAAAACAATTTTTCAATTTTAATGTTACGATAGAACTACCTTATAGAGAGTTTCCATTACTCAGTGCCGATATATATATAGTATATACATATATTTTTCGATAAAATTATTGTACATATATTATCAAGTAGATAAAAACATGTAGGATCAATAGATCGGGAAGGATGGATCGATCTCACGAGTCCAAGCATTCAGTCCACCGATTATGTCTTGGACAAGTACTTTGGGGTGGTCGATTATACCCTGGATACGACGTACCGCGCGCTGAGAGTCGTTGCCCCGACGACAGACGACGTACACTGAAAAACCACGTCAAGATTATTCTCTCGCATACACAAACACACACAAAGAAATCGGTTCCTGGTTAATTACCGTAATTAATGCAATTATCCTCGAGAAATTCCTTCGTTTCCATGAATTTTGTATCAAATTTACGGTCGTCGGACCACGGAACATTGACGGATTCGTCCAACCGACAAATGTCGAATTCCTCGGCGGATCGAACGTCCACGAGTATGTACGCCCAGGATCCCTGGCGTCTGATATCCTCGAAATTTCTGACGCTTATTCTCTCCAGGTCGGTCAGCAGCTGGACCTTGGGATTTTTGTCATTGGCCAAGGATCCGCAGAATTTCTCGTAGTCGATAAGCCGCTCGATCGTCGGATTGTCCCCGCAGATGGCGCACTTTAGGTTCCTGCCGCGTAGTCGCACCTTGCGGAAGGTCGTCGTCGAGCCGTCGAACAGGAGAAGATGCCCGCTCAGCACCGGCAGTCCCAGTATTATTTTCAGGACCTCGACCGCCTGGAGAACCCCAATCGTTCCCACAGCTGCCCCGAGGACGCCTCCGTCCCCGCAATTCGTGACACTCTCCGGCGGTGGCGCCGACGGAAATACACATCTGTAACAGGGACCCCCGTCCATGCCAAACACCGACAATTGTCCCTCGAGCTTCAGGGCCGATCCTGAGACGAGCGGCTTTCCAGCCAGCACACACGCGTCATTCAACAGATATTTCGTCGGTGGGTTGTCGCTCGCGTCCACGACGACGTCGTATCCTTGGACCATCTCCAAAGCATTTTTCGAATCCAACTCGATCTTGTAGCCCGTGACTTCGATGCTGTTGTTCAATCTGTTGTTGTTTTTTATTTTTAGGTGGTTTTTGATTTTAAATTAGTCTATTTTTCAATTATTACCCCATTTTGGAATTTTAGAGCATTGCACAAATCATAGATTTTGATTTCTTTCATTTATAAAATAATAATAAATTGATCCTCCACGGTCGCACTAGAATTTTATTGCTTCGACGATTGCACTGAATCTTTTGCGTCCACATACAATTTTCAACGAGTTAAAATGCTTCAAAAAATCTAGAAAAATTCCTGGCTACTCCTCGATGTTTATATAATGTGAATCAATGTTTATTAAAGCCCAAAAGTTAATGTTTTTTGAGCTATAAGTATCCAAAAATCCGTTCACAAACCTCGTCAGGGCGGCGGCAGCCGCCTCCGCTTTTGGCGTCCCGACGTCATTCTCCGAGAACAGGAGTTGCCTGTGGAGATTGTTCGTCTCGACGTCGTCGTAGTCGACGATTCCCAGGCGGCCGACACCCGCGCCGGCGAGATACAGCGCAGCGGGGCATCCGAGACCGCCTGCCCCGATGATCAACACCGAGGCGTTTTTCAGCCTAACCTGACCTAGGATTCATCCCAAAAATTTATTTTTCTTTTTCTCCATCTCTCTCTCTCTCTCTCTTTCATCCCCGTACCTTTCACCCCTATTTCCGGTATAAGTATTTGTCTGCTGTACCGCGCGATTTCCTCGTTGCTCAGACCATTTTTTTGAACGATTACCCTTTGGCGCCTCAGCCTGTTTAGGTTAGACTCCTTCTCGCTCAGTGTTTTTCGCAACGCTGCGATTTCCCGAATCAGCTTTGCCTCCTCCTCCTCCTCCTCCTCCACCACCTCATCCTCCTTCTCCTGGCGCTTCATAATCGATGACTGCCTTGTTTATTATTTTTTGAAAAATATCGCACCGCCGCCGATCGCTCTCCACCAGAGTTCAGTCTCGTCCGCGGGGCGACAACCTCAACCGCGAGCATGCACCGACTGCTGCTTCATTCGTGCACTCACGAGACTCTCACATGGCGAAAAATGTTTAGCATTAGAATTTCCATATGAAAAATGAGTGCAAGACTGCTGGTAGGGATTTAATCCTTCAACAATGGATTCCCTCTCGAGAATTATCGCCCGACACCCTTACGCGATACTCGTCATCGTTTTTATCTTCTCGTCCACCTGCCTCATAGTGCCACTCGTTACTAAAAAGTTTCCGGATTTTTCCGATCCCCAGCTCGTGAGTTCGATCGATAAAAGATGTGAAGATGAGATTGGTTTGTTATTATTAATTATTTTTTTCATATTTTTAAGGGTTTCGAGGCCAGAGGGACCAAGCTCGCTCAACGCTTCACCGCTTGGAAAAATTTGAAGGATGCCACCGGAGCTAGTGGTAGTCTAATCGACAATCCAATCGAGTATTACATTCATTTGAAACAGCTGGAGAACCAGGTGAAAATTTATTCTTTTATTAATATTCATTAATTTATCATTTGTTAATCAATTTTTTTCATTTTTTATAACGCTATAGTTTAATCTTTGATCCATTTGTCGCAAGCGGTGGCAATGCTCTATACAATAATTCAAATATTCGATATCCCACATTATATAGTTAATTATTAATTAAGTAATTCTTCTTATTTTATAATTTATATGTTGCATAATTGTGATGTTTTGAGTTATTATTTAAACATTAAATATCTCATATTATATTTGTACGACTATAATTAACATTGAAAATTCATAATTTATTAATCGATTTTATATTCCATATTGTACAGTTAATTATAAATTAATAAAACATCATGATTTTTCTCGTACTATTTTATTATCAATATCAAATGATATATCATTTATGTTCTTCAATATTCTTGTTCGAGATAGATCATTAGAATCTTCAAGCTCGAACGCAGCTCCGCGCGATATTAATTTTCCGGGACAAAGTTGATATAATACGGTAACGTGCGGTGCTTGGACGAGTTCGTTAATGTCATAACCGTATATGGTGTACGCGAGTTACGTATCGTGGAGGAACGATCCAAGAGGATTTAGGATTGCTTCTCTAATTTTACCCTTGCAAAAGGGTTATGCACGAAGGGAATAAAGAAACAAGATGAAAAGAGAGACGATAAGAGAGGGAGAGAAGGAGATAGACTAAGAGGAAAAGAGGAGGAGAGGGAGAGAAAGGAAAGGATAGAGAAATTGGAGAATTTTGGTGAACAAGGGTCTGAGAGAGTGAGCCACGCGGCGTTTGGTACGCCAAGGGATATGGCTTCCGCGGGCGAAAGGCCGTAAATTTCCTCTTCGTTTCTCGTTTGGAACGTTCGAATATCTCGAGGTTTGTACGAGGGGTCCTGGGGGTGGTGGAATGGGGAAGGAGGCGAAACGAAGGAAGCGAGAAAGCTGCCAGAGGAAACTCTCTCAGAGGGTTGCTCCTCTCGAAAAGCTGGTGGGTGGATTCTGTGCGCATACACGTGCGTGTGTGTATGTGTGTGTGTGTGTGTGTGGCTTTTCTGAAGTACTTCAAGCCTATAGTATACCTTTGCACACATAGAAATTGGCACGTATATATCGCGGCTATATAAATTTCTACCACGGTATAAGGATCGCTTCGCAGCCCCTTTCAGAAGTCTCGGCTTTCTGTCCTGCGGCCCTTGCGAGCATGGCCGCTCTTTTCCTCGTACACTATATGTACATTTATTGAGTCTATGCGTGTGCACTTGTAAGTGTGAATCATTCGAAGGTGGCTTGGAGCTTCTCCAATTAGATACAGTATCATGTGTATACTGTTTCTAAACCACGTTAACGAATCCGTGATGAAATTTTATTTTGCTCAATGTAAAACACTTTTCGATTGGTATTAACATTGGTCTTGGTTATTGTAAGATTTTTTTTTAGTTTTTTTTTTAGTTTAAGGCAGGATACCACCTTTTTTTGCTATTTTTTTAAGAGTTTTTAATGAATTTTTCTTACAAAAAAAATTGGCAGGGACAATATCGATTTAAGGCATTTATTACTATTATTTAACTTTAAAGAAAAATTTAATGTTGAAAAACTTAAAAATAACCTGTGGTAAGAGGCATAACAGTATGGGCTTTTGAAGTGCACTCTTGGTTTGTGTGTCAATAATCTCCTTGTAGGTGGCTTTTAGAAAAAAAAATAAATTTTTTTTTCTTATTGTGAGCAACATACAATTATGTCTCTACATAGGGCTTCTTCGAAATTTCG
Organism: Mesochorus sp. PSUC_FEM 10030011; assembly: GCA_018906735.1. Taxonomy (NCBI): domain Eukaryota; kingdom Metazoa; phylum Arthropoda; class Insecta; order Hymenoptera; family Ichneumonidae; genus Mesochorus; species Mesochorus sp. PSUC_FEM 10030011. Next base: position 8,877 of record JABMBV010026193.1, read on the forward strand.
ATTAAAAAAAATGGCAGCCATCAACAACAAAAAGTGAATTATTAAAAATAAAAAAAAGTTGCTTAAACTGTGCACCAAAAATAAGATATCAACTCTACCGAAAAAAGTCCTACGCACATCCTTAGATTATTCTATGAAGAAAAACTATGCAAATTTTAAAGCCGATTCAATAAAAATTAAATGAGTAATTTGACACAAAGATCTAAAAAACATCTTTTTCAGAAGCAAACAAAATTATATTTTTTTTTCAAATTTTCAAGGTGGTATCCTGCCTTAAATCAATCATTATCTTGATTTTAATTCGATTTGTAATTTTTCGATAATTGGTCTTAGAAGCCCAGTACATATATAATCTTGTTAGAAAGTGTCATAGATAATTAAGAAAAATTGGATAAAATGTGTTCGGCGATAACGAACTTTATCTGGTTTCTCATAAAACTCACTTATATTTTGTCACGTTTCGCGATAGGGGTTTTGAAAAGGAAAGAGAGAAAGAAAGAAAGAAAGAATAAAAGCAGAGCTCGAGACTTGCAGCATATGATGCGCACAAAGAGAAGAAGAGGAGAAGGATTTCCATCGTAGATATACAAAGACCTCGAGCAAGCAATATGCGGGTAATGCGGCAAAAGGAACGCCGAGAGTTTCATCCCTTCTGGAATATGTTTCGTAGCCTCTTTTCAGACGTTTCCGTATTTTCGTGATGATGGTTTTGAGTGTGAGTTAGTAATGGCAGTATAGTTGTAGCGGTGTTGGTAGTCGGAGGATCGAGTCTCGTGCATCGTCGGTTGGGGATGGAGAGGTATATATAGGGATAGCAGTTGGGGTGGTTGAAAACGGGGCGGATGGACTATACGAGGGTTAGAACGCCACCGCCACCTTCTTGGATCAATAAATGATTTAACATTCACAAAATGGCGGGTTGCCACCGCGGCTGCCGTCGTCGGCGAGGACCGCCGAGCTCCTGAGCCCGAGGGGGATGACGGGGCGGAGGGGGGGGGGGGGTGGTTAGGCGGGATGAAGCGCGGAGGAGGAAGCAGAAGAAGATGGAGGCTTGCCATCCTCCTACTAAGCCCGACGGAGCGAGCTTTCGAGAAATAATATAATCTACCTTAGACTCTCGAGAATGCCACCCCCCGTACATATATGAGCACTCTGTAAGAGGGTGGCTCCATGTGCTCGAGGATACCCCTCCCCCATCCCACCCACCCCCTTTCCCCACACCATTCCCCGAAAGCCTCGTTCTCCCCTTACAAACTTTCCCCCACTTATTATGTACGCGGAAACTGTCGCTGCCAACGAAACTCCCTCCTACCCTTCACAATTTCATCCACCTAACTCGTACCCGACCGAGAGGCAAAGAAGACAACGGTTGGAGAGCTCGCAAAACTATGGCAGTACGAATGGAGTCAAGATAAGAACTACGACTGATTTTTTTCATCAAATTTCTTCAGTACATATTTTATTAATTTGAATGTTAATCAAAGGAATGTTATTACTCCCGACATATTCATTTGTTTATTGGTGTCACTGTTAGTTTGAAAGATATGATAATTTCCCTGAAAATTTATTTTGATAATAAATCACCCTAAAGGTTTTTCCCTTGGCGAATGACACACACGAGGATGTTTAATCTCACCCCCATCGGTTAATAAACGTCATAAAATGGTGTTTTTATTTTTCCTCACTTTTAAAAGTGACATGTTATTGGTTGAGGGTTGAAACTTTCTCCCGTGGGATCCACCCACCTGGCAGCACGGCTCACTCCGAATATTTCACCTTAATGGCGCATTAAAGTGGATTTTAGGAGGGTTTGCAGCGAGGACGCTCGACGTCGTTCACCGAAGCGCACGGAGGTTCTCTCTTTCTCCTCCGCCTCGCGACGTATAAGATCCCTAAATATTAAGAGGGCATTAACGTGGTCGGCCATTTTGCGACGCTATCTCCACAGCCTCAATTCTCGGCAGAACCCTGCTCCTCCTCGTCGCGCAGCAGCCTCAGGACCATTCTACTTTGGGTCTAGTCATATGAGTGGATCTTGCCCCTAGACCTTCGTGTAAACGAACCTATATATACCCACAGCTTCTGTTATTATATTACAAGCTCGCGTGCTACAACCCCTCTTCACCCCCCTCTTAACCCTTCACCGAGACTCCAAGAACAACCTAAGCACCTTGCAAGATTATGGAAATCGCGAGGGCAGATTAGAAGCCCTCGGTTCATGCAACAAAATTTAATATGTAAATCTTATTTGCACGATCCAATCTATACAAAAAATAATTAAATATTTAATTACAAGTTATTGAAAATAATCCTTTTGTATTTTATTTTTAATGTATATGTATATCATTGAATTTTCTTTATTCTATTATTCTTCGATTTTTATATCCGAATAAGAAAATCCTTCGAAATCCTCGTCGAAATTGATATTGATTGTGAATACGCAAACTACACCCTTAAGGTTGAACATAAATTTTCAAGTCAGAACTTTCCCAGAAGACGGATGAAACATCTTCATTGGAATATTCTAATATTGGAAATCACGGTTGATTCATTTCGTTCTGCTCTGCCCTTAGTGTGTGTCCTTCCAAAGGGTTTGAAACGAGAGGGAGGTTAGCAGGGGTTAGTAGGGGGTGGGGAAGGAAGGAAGAGGGCGGCTTTCTCAGATATATGGAAATTTCGTCGTCGTGGTATAGACCGACGAAGGCGAAGGATTTCAACCGTTGGTGCGACGTAAAAGGGAGGGTGGTGCGGATGGCAAGGATCGCAAGGGTTGGGGACTATAACGACGATGGCTGTGGCGATGCCATGCCAGCGAAGTAATATAAATTCAAATCAGACCCTGTTTTCACACACAACAAACTTGGAGAAACTCCGTTGGGCCCGAGAGCAACGCGGCCGAGTCCACACTTCCTCTTCATCCCCCGAACCCCACCCATACCCCTTATCGTAACTATATACGCCTTCGTATAAGCCAAGGCGTATTCGGAGCTTTCTCAGCAGAAACGTATAGCACCTACAGTGCCAGAACTAAGTACCCTGCCGCGGAGAAACTGGCTCCGTTAGAGAACCACCCTTAATGAAGATATGTGACCCAAGTAACCAGGACGAAAATATTTCTTCTCGAAAATCCAACCATCCTCCGATAAATTTACCATGGTCCATTATGAATGGGGGTTAATACACGTAATTGAACCACCACCCCCCTCTCTTACTCTCATCTCACCCTTAAATGGTGAATTTTCCACTAACGAGCTTGCCACATTTGGACACAGCTTTTTTTCTTTCAGTTCTATTCGTTGAGTTTCTTCTTCAAGCTTTTGGGGATGAATCGCTTGAATATTTTTAATCAGAAGTACGTTTTCGTGGGAATTTCAAATTATTTGTATAGTTAGATAAAATTGTGGACAAAATAAGAACATTTAACATGTTGGAGATAATGAAAATGATTTCGAATAAAAATAATAACATCCAATTTTAATTCACAAAATATTTGAAAGTATTAGGCAATTTTATTTTCAACGAAATACTAATTTACGATTGCTTTTTATATGTATCCCGAAATTTTTCGCTTGATACCAAGATTGCTGTTAAACAAAAAAAAGGGTCAAGAACTTTCAGTGGTCTGGCAAACTGACCTACGATAAGTGGTTTGAGCCTCCTGTTTTTTTTTTCTTTTTAATTCGTGCAAGCCCCCGGAGATCGTGTCGCAAAAAATAAAACTCGGTGGCTAATCGTCGCGGTTGTGAAAACACATGACCTTGGAAATAAAGCAACCCCTGGACATAATCGAGGATGGGGCCAATTAAAAGTGGTTTGGAGCGGTTGAATTCGGAGGTGGAGGACGAGAGTCAATTTCGAGGCTGCGGGCCTCGCTCAGGCTTTTTACGCGAAATTCACCCTCGTTCGGGTAAAACTTTTCATCCCTCTTTCTGCTCGGGTTTGTATGCAACAGCTATACATCTCTCTTTCTCTTTCTCCCGTAACGTTCCACCCCGAGAAAACCGACCGAGAGATATACACGCCTCGTCCTCAACCGTTGTGGGCCAACAACGCTTTAAGCACTTTTTAAACGCTTCGCGTATTTATATCCCTCACAGGGGATGTACATATCGCGCTCGGCTTACGTGAGCGTGAAACAATTAAATGCTCGACAGAACGAAAGAGATAACGACATGATGAGGCGAGTCTGACTTAAATAAATGACTTTGATCGACGGGAAAAACGTCGCGGTTCACGTCGAACGAAACACGATCATTTTTTATTTGTTATTTCTTTTTCTTTTTTTGAAACGAATTTCAAATTTGAGGCCTTGGATACACTTGCAGCGGACAAGAGGACGTGATTTACTTTTCTTTCTTTGATGGGACTATTACATACTTTCATGTACTCGAACAATTATTTTTTTATTGAAAAATATTTCATATGGTCGAAATGTTGCATTTATTCATTTTTTTAAATGTTAAATTTTCGGTTTTTTGTTGCTAAAAAATTTATTTAACAACAAATTTGAAAATCTCTCATCCAGGCCCTAACCAATGCAATATTCTCGAGTTATATTTGATATATTTTTTAATTAAAAAAATTGTTCAAGTACATAAAAAATGTAGATCACAGTTTTTTATCACATTTATTGACCCGTCGAAAAAAAAACAAAAAAATCACGTCCTTTAATATGAAATGGAATTTTCGATTGTGTCTAATTTTTCCTTCGTAATTATTAGATCATTCGGAAAGTCATTTCATTTTTTCCCATTGATTGTTATGGAAAACAATGAAATTACTTTCAGAACGATCTAATATATTTTAGAATTGTCAAAATTTAATGAAATAAACAATGTTTGTTTATAAAAAACAAAATTAAAAGTTAAAAAAAAAACTACAACATTCCCATCCACCGATTCTCTTATCTTAGAATAGATAAAAGAGAATAACTATAGAAAACCGAAATAAAGTGTGAGTGGATCGTGCCGAAGATCCGACCCGAAGATGCCCTGGCGTTCGGTAGCGGGCTCTCTTTCGAACTGACCCGAATAATCGACGATGGCCCAAGATCCAAAACCCCGTGTTGGCAACATCGTCGAATGGGTGGATTGGGGGATCTAAAATCTTTGGCGAAACGTTGGTGGTGTGACTTGTCATGCCAGAATCGGACCCTTGGGGTGTTGGAATGACGAAATCTGGTTGGAATGCCCGTGTATTTGTTGGTCAATGCGTTATGGAGTCCGAGCGTTAGTGGGTCGGTATTTCAGTGAAAGCAGATGGACATGGGAGGTCCAATAGTCTCTCTGTGTACAAGATTATAGAACATAGAGAGAACAGGAGAGAGAGAGAGAGAGACGTGGGGAGAGGGACGGACGGGAGATGGAGTGGGAGCAAATCGAGAGGGAGTGAAGGGGTTATAGGCGAAAACAGATTCGCTTTCTGTCGCGTATCGCGAAATGTAGGACACTCGGGAATTCCCACAGGACTGGTAGAGAGAGAGAAAGAGAGAGAGGGAGAGAGAGAGAGAGAGAGAGAGAGAGAGAGAGAGACAGAGTTCTATGAACCAAACCAGGCGAGAACCAAGTCAGAGTCGAAGCTCCATATAGTGGCAACCTGTCTCATGCTCCCCTTCTCTCCCTCTTCCTCTCTCGCTCTCTCTCTCTCTCACCCCTGGTCAGTTTGGCTGACCACCTCTCGTCGAGGCACGAGCAATCGAATGGACCCATGGCTGGTCTGCCGGTAACCGGTAAATTATACGGCACCCCGAAACCTTCAGTGTCCAACCTCACCTATACGTGTATCAGGATCAACGTCCTCGAGAGAGAGAGAGAGAGAGAGACAGAGAAAGGAGAGTGAGATATACTTTGATGCCCGACTATGTTGGTTCACGGTCACTATTCCATGCACACTTGTGTCCGTCGGTGTGATACACCAAAGCCCCGAATCACGAGACCAGTTTCCGGAAGTTCATCCGCCTTACGCGATGCCAACCATCTAGCTATGTTGGGGTAGTTTTGTTCGTGACGAAATTTCATGTAAATATTCATTCGTGTGAAAAAATGTATCGATAAAAATTATTGTAGCAAAATGGCATAGAAAAATGATAAAATTTCATGTGAATTTTTATTCATATGTATAGTTTCTTAATAAATTATTATGGCGGAATGACAAGGCAAAATGATGACAGAATTTCATGTAAATATATTTAATTGTATGAAAAATATTTCAATAATTTATTACGGCAGAATGGCATAAAAATGAAAAATTTCTTGATAAATTATTATGACAAAATGGCATGGCAAAATTATCTCAGAATTTCATATAAATATTTATTCGTATGAACAATTTTTCGATAAATTATTCAACAATTTTATTTAAGTACGACAATTGAGCAATTTGATGAATTTGGGGTGCGTGCGATCTCACAGTGGATTCCCTCGAGAACAAGTTTTTCGAAAACTCACCTCTTACACTTTGAGAATTCTGCAGATACAAACCGGAACTAGAAACGAATAAGATTGACCATAAGAAAACTTGTTCGATTTCATAGCCTCTCTAGTTTCAACGCAAGCGTTCACACGACCTTTTAAAAATATGAACCCGGAAACTCATTGATATCCTTCGAAGGACTCTTTCGAAGGTAAGGGAGCGGTGACACGTTTTTCTTGAAAAATCATTGATCGAATTGTTTAAAATTATTGTTTATATTATTCACATCCATCAAAATTAATTCGAATTGTCTTCATAAAATTTTTTTGATTAACTTTAGACAATAGAAAATAATAATTTTCATTTTACTCATGAAAAATCAATTTTTTATCTATAAATTTCAATAAAACGTTCCCATTTTCTGCTCCTGCTAAAATTTACTCAATGTCTCAGTATTTTCCGACGGCTGGCGTTTGTACGAATCCACTCTCAGACCCTGAGGCGCCTCACTAAAAATCAATCTGATAACATATAAAACGTTGAGCTAATATTTTATTCGAATAAATTGAAGAATAAATACAATAAACAACATAAAATTAACGTAATAAATATAATAAATATAAACTGTTGGAGAG
>JABMBV010026304.1:0-15916 GCA_018906735.1 Mesochorus sp. PSUC_FEM 10030011
TTTTGTTGAAAATTTATTTTTCATTGAAACATAAAATAAAATTGCAACTATTGTATTTTATATCGAAATTAATTTTCGATTGAAATACAAATAAAATTGCAACTATTATATTTTATATAAAAGTTGATTTTTGATTGAAATATAAATAAAATTGCAGTTCATTTAAACTTTGTTTTGAACCGATAGTACAGGTTCTACACAAATTTTCATGAAAAGAAAGTTGAAAATCCACATAAAGAAATTTTTGAAAACTAAAGGTGTTGGAAGTATGGGCACATTCATGTGATCTTCAATTATACCAACGTCGTGAAACTAAATCTCATCTAGACTTAAGTTACACAAAATTCCCGTAGTCATTGTGCCTTTGGTAAATTCAACTCGGTGAAATTCTGTTCTCGCAACAATCGTCTCCGCGCTGATGTGTTTGCCTCGTAAATTACAATATCTGGTACTCCAAAGACGTCGTATATAGTCGGTTAGAAACTGGCACAGTTTCTCGCGCAAAACAAAGATTTCTCCCAGTCTCTTTCATCTCTTTTTCATTTCAAGTCTCGACTCTATTTATATCGAGAGGCAAAGCGTACCCCAGTGGAATTGTATCGTGTAAACGAAAAATTATTTTTGTATTAGGAACACAAATGTGATGAGGTGATCGTGTAACCCAGAGAAATTCAATTCAAAAGCTTTATATCGCAAATGACAAAATTTATAAAAATTAAGAGCAACGAACAGTAACTTTTATAAAATGACAATCACATTAAATCAATATCGAACGAGCCAAAAGATTCTAGAACAAAATGATCTAAAAATTTTATTAAACTCCTCCTCTGTGACTTTTTCTCATATTTCGTGATAAAATACGTATCGGGCAGGAAACTAAATTATCAAAAAAGAAAAAAAGATGAAATTTACTTCGCGTGTGAACGTGAAATATGAATTATTGCATTCACATTATTTCACACTCGAATATAATTTATAGGTACGGTCTCTTCCGGTTTCACTGGACAGTTTGGGGGAAAAATTAGTCAATAGATCGAGCTTTTATGCCATCGCGTGTTTTCTACGTTATCGATTTATGAGCGTGAATTTTTACGTTATTTAATTTTATCAGACTTTTCAGAGGAATTGAAAGATTCTGTATTAAATTTAATTAAATGTTCCATTTTGTCAAACATTTTTTTTACTAGATCGAAGAAGATTTTTCGAGTGATTCTTTTCTTTCTAACAAGTATAATGTACTGATAAATCTCAGTGAGTAGCAGTATATATATCATAACGAATGAAACAAGGGCTGGGCAAAAGTGAGCGAGATCAAGAGACCGATAAAAAGTTCATGAATGTCGTTCGTGCGTCATCAAATCGGATCAACCCTTCTTTTTTCACGCCCTCGTCATGCGTAAGCCTTTGTTTTATTTCCCACTGTCGTAAGAGAAGAGAGTTTTTGGCACTAAAATATATCAAGAATCTGTGGAAGTAATGCGGGCGCTATAACATCGCAATTCATACTTTCATTCATAAAAATTTCGAACCGCGATATAATTTTTTATATGAAAATATTTTTTATGTTTGAAATTTTTCTAGATTATAGTTGTCCAAAAATTTGATAAATGACAAAAGCAGCCAATCCTTTAAAAGAAGAAATACATTTTATATACAACCCCAAATAGTTTGGATTTTTGAGAATTGAGAATTGTCTACATAATTATAATAGACTTATTTTAAATCCTCTTCAAAGTCTAACTCCAAAAATGGATATGTTTCCGATACTATTCGTGTTTTTGCCATATTTGTTTTCCCTCTTATCTATCTCACAAACATTTGTCTTTTTTTGATTTACCAGCTTCTGTATTACACTGCATATCTTTGATTTTCCGATTCACTATCACCCTGCATTATTTTCTCTCGCATCTTTCTTTTTCTTATTCCCATAGATTTCACCCCCTCCTCAATTCTATTCTTAGTTTCTATCTCGTCTCCCCCTTCCCACCGATGGTAGTGTGTGCGTTCATCCGTCGAGAAATTTATTCTCTCGCCTCATTGAGCACCAGCAGGGAGAGAAGGGGGGCTATAAGAGATGCAAAGTGAATTTAACGTATATCGAGACTCGAGTCTCTCCAATACGACCACTCAAGGATTCACAGTTTTTATCCTGATGGTGCTTTGCGATCTCCCGACTGTATACACATATGACAGCTCAACCGAAAGAAGCTGAGAGGACAACGTGTAAGATTGGATGGATTGAAAATATAGATAAACACAACGCAGTATGAGCGGAAAATTAAAACGTTATTTTTATAAAGAAGGGAGGCGAGTAGAGAAACCTTGGTAATTACTGAAATCGTCGATATTTTTTCCCTCATCTTTTTCCCATTCAAATTTGGTTTAATTTTTTTACAGCAATAGATTAGACATTCATTTACCTATTTTTTCAATTTTTTCATACATGCCATTTTTTTAAATTCAATTTTTATCTTTATGATCGTAATATGATATTTTTGGTTTCAAAAAACAGCAATTCAGTTACAATCATAATAGTATATGCAAAGTACACATAAAATCATGAGAATTAATATTTGCTAGATAATTAATTAAAAGTTTGTATGAATGCTTTTGAATTTCATTTCATAATGTGTAAAAAATTTGAAAATATATTGTCAGTTATTTATAAAAGATAATTGATGTTGAAAACGATAACTTTTAACACGTGCTCTAATGAGAGCTTTTGGAAAATTACCATTTTCACCAATTAATATCATGATTTTCGAGTCGATGACCCTTCCTCAATTGTTGCATACACAAGCTTACATACATTGACAATATCATGCAAATTTTCAAATCATATCTCCTTCATCATATACAAAAAATTCTCTGAACCTAATTTATTGATTTCCATGCAAAGTTGCATAAATCATGAGGTATTCATTTATGACCGAAAATGAGGGTACAAAAGACCATAGAAATTGACAAAGAATAAAGAGATAGATTCGGACAGTTAATTGTGAATACAATTTGCAGTAGGATTTTCATGTACGCGTTATTACGACTTCATTATCTTCATTACATTATGAATAGCGTTAAATCTGAATTTTCAAACTGTCCATCAATAAACGTGTTCGAATCCATTGTTCCAGGAATGCACCGAAAAATGCTTTTGTATTCATCGAAAAAATTCCATTGTCCAATATTTTTATTTTCATACAAAATTGCTCCTTTTTTCCCGTGTTTCCATGGTATACCCTTTCGGTCTAATATTTTTTTTCTATATTTCATCTGGCATCTCGTTCATTTGTTTCATTCGTTGACCGTTGATCCCTCGAGCTTTCTCGTATGACAGCGAGAGGCTAACAGGAAACGAGAAGGGTGAATAAAGGCGCAATTATTCGCAAAATGAAATTCAACTAATACGCAGGGTGACTGGTATGTTTTAATATACATATAGTAAGTGTGTGTGTGTGTGTGTGTTAGGGGGCATGTATGCCCAGAAGGCACAGACTCGAAGCTGCAAACGCCAAAGAGGATCAGTGGGGAGAAATACAGAGGAAGTAGGTATAACGCATTTGCTACGAACGTTTGTGTACGAATATATAAAGTTTCCTCGTAGCTTATACACCGATATATATATGCACAACCGCAGGATTGTAGAGTGTGAGGATATGGAGCGAGCAGGCTGCTGGAGAGAGGGTTTAGAAGCAGGAATGAGAACGAATGGATAAAGAGCTGTACGTCAACCGTGTCGACCCTGAGGCGTTTGCGGGATTAAACGACAACTGTCGCGGGTGGTGGTGTAAACGCAGAGTCTGGTTGACAGAACGCATCTGTTTTCTTACTAATTTCCGCTTCGCTTTCTTTCTCCGTTCGCATCCTCCCAGCATCCTCCATCTTCTTTTTTCCCACACTCGCGTTCGATTCCTCCGACTTCAATCAGCCGGTATCTACTTATCGTCTTTCCAATCTTAGTCTCAATTTGTATTTGGGGAGGCCTTGGAAACTTGGAATTGAGAAGTGGGAGAAAAGAAGATTGCGCGATCCGGTGATGAATTTGTAATCGAATGATTATCGCAGGAAACAAACCGGGAAAAGACGCAGCAAACTTTTTATCGTATCTCTATACACTTGAAGAACTTTTAGCTACAATTAGTTAGAAATATTTTTATGCGGATGAGAAAAATTCAAAGTTTTGCCTTTTTATCACTTCTCACGACTTCTTCTACGCAGATCAGGTAAGAAGTGCGGAAAAAAGAAAACGTATATATCCAAATGCACTATGTGCTTGACGCATAACCTTCAACCGCAGCTAAAGTGCTTTTTCCCTTCTGTAATAAAGAGTGGATATTACCCACAGAAGAGAGTTAACCGAGGGGATGCGAGAGAACGGGGTGGAGAGGGTGTGTTTCCCGCGGGCGATGCCTATTAGTCACTTCCTCGATTTCGCAGTCGAACAAACGAGGGTGGGCGTAGATAGTTTCATCCCTTTTCCTGCAAAGATTTTGCTTCTCATCCTCTTATATCCCATTCGCTCCTTTCTATTCCACTTGCCTCCGCCATTTTGCTACTCTTACTGAAACACGAGGAACGGCCACAGGTTTGCCTTCGCCTATCCCTTTTTTTTTCTTTTCTCTCTTATCGCTTGCTATTCTTCCTCTCTTCCTCATTCAATATATAAGTCTTAAATGCAACGTAAGACGTGTTATAGTTGGCTCTTATTCTACACTTACAGTTTACTTTCTCTGTCTCTCAGTCTCTCTTTCTCTTTCGTCTCTTTTTTTCATTTCTATAACGTATATTTTTAAAGACATTCTCCGAACTTTGATTGAGGGAGTTAGCTGCATTCTTATATATATAGTAAAATGTCCAAAAGCGAATAACCCATCGTTCTTTCCTCCCTCTCTCTCTTCTTCCCTCTTTCTCTTCTTCCCTCTTTTCCTTCTTACTTAATGCCATCACATTCATAGTGCAACAACTTTGCTGAAGTACGAGAGGCCATTATAGAACTAGTAGTATCGAAAAAAGAAGTAGTAGAAGAAGAAGAAGAAGAATTGAAAGAGAAGCGGAGATGGTCGAAGATGAAGCGTGTTCAGCCGACAGAAATGGTGCCAGGACTCCGAGGTTTTCCACCTGCATTTATCTGCCTCCGACCAATTAAAACTTGGCTACAGTTTGATTTATCACGCAGTACTTTTTGTCGAAAATAAAAAAAAATTCGAAAAATCAAAATTGAAATATTTAACAGGACTATTGTAAATATTCAAGTTTTCGTAATAATTTGATAAAAAAAACATGATAAAATGGGTGGAACCATCAGAATCGATGCGATTGTGGTGAATCGATCATGACCAACGTTTATAGAATAAATTCCATCGACGACACCATTTACTGATGGACATTTCTCTATAGCAAACGAATGTCACGTACAAACAAACGGTGTGGGTTCAACAACGTTTTTTCAGTATGTTTATACAGTCGACACGCGTTTACACATGCTGAAATGGATCGTCAACGAAGCGAAAAAAAATATATGAAAAAAAGCCGCGGCTGGTGAAATTCACACGTTTTCGGTGAAAGCATTTGCAGAAGTAAAAAAAAAACTTTATATGCTCGCTCATGAAAGCTCTCAAAATATGGTGGAATTAGGGCAGTTATCGTTTTGTGGGCTTCATCGTCATATGTTGGACGTCTACGAAAATAGGAGGGTAACGAAAATCATTTTGCTTCCACGTTTAATATTTATCGTCATTTTATTTACTTCAATTTTTCAATTATTCACGATAATGAATTATTCACAATATTAAATTATTCAGATTATGAAATTATTCACAATATTAAATTATCAATAATAATTAATTACTTTCTATTACGGAGTCAAACTTGTTTGAGAAGTAAATAAAAATACATTGGATTCAAATTTGATTCCACTTTTTTAACCACAATAATTTTGTTCCAAATTGAATATTTTTTGGATTAGAATGAAAATTTATTGTCGCCAATTTCATTCGAATTTGTATACTTATACATATATCCCGTTCGATTTTTTTTTTCTTTTCTTTTTAATCACTCAGTTTCATCATCAATCTTTTTTTCACCCTTGTATAAGGATTCCACTGTTTTTCTTCGGTTATACGGGTCGTCGTCGTTGACCTCTCCACGAATCCCTAGGGATCAGTTTGGATTGGCATTACCCGTACCCTGAAAGATTGGGTCGAAGGGGGGAGGGAGACACGAAAACGCTCGTGGATCCACGAGAAAATCACGATTTCCGAGAATATTGCGGAAAAGGATCGTCGTCAGGACGGCGCCGACGGACGCGATAAAAGCGGAGGGAACGTTTCAAAAAACCCTCTTTCGAATATATAGTGTACTGCTTACACTATATTCGGAAAACATTCGTTTCACGAGAGTGTACATTGCCCAGTTACGATAGGATACATATATATATATGTAGTGACGTAAACCGTCACTATTTGCGTATTCATATACACGACAGACATGGGAATATAGTCGGATGAAAAATCATTCAATAAAATAAAATTTTATTGAGATCAAACGCCTACACATACAGTAAATTCGGTTTTGAAATTGTATGATCCCATTTGAAAAATTGATTTTTATTCTCTGAAAAATTGTAAAAGTTGTGATCAAAGTATTAATTGTGATTAATTGAAAAAAAATAAAATGGGACTTGTCTAAATAAATTTTGTTTTTCACTGTCATTTATTGAAATCCTGAATATCTAAATAAAAAAATTTCTTCTTAATATGAAAATTGTAAAAATTGATACCTAGAAAGTATTTGAAAATTTGAAAAACACCGACGAAATCGAATCGATTCGATCATATTTCTATTTTGGACGAAATTCGTTCTGTCGTAAATTGTCATAGCTCAAACAGAATCTTTCTTATTTCCTGCTGGTTAGGCTGGAAGAACCACATCGTGCATATACGCACAAATCAGAAAACGTTAGTCGTGTACAAAAGGGAGTGACGAAATAATTTTCACGAAAAAATCAACCCTCCGGTCGAGGGCGGAGGGTGTGCTGCGAAATATGCGAGCCTCAGGGCAAACTCACCTCTCTCCCTTATCACTCGTGAAATTGTTTTACTTCCTGTATTATATTTAGTCAACGAAGGTATAGTACACGAAGAAAAAAGTGATTGGTTCGAGAATACGTAAAATCTACGGTGGAAAAATTCTATATTCTACCCTTATTCCGATTTTTCACGTATCCATGAATTTACTGAGCCCCTTCCCGCTCTCCCGATTCTTTTTCCTTTATCAAGCTCACGTCTAGATTTCGTGAAAACCTCGATATTGTAATAAATCCATCTGACTTTTTCACCACTCTCGAAATATATTCAGAAAACATAAAATTATATAACGATCGTATAAAATAAGGCATGGTACGATCGTATATACTTTGACACGTTTTTTTCATTATTTGCCAAGTGAAACGGGAGGGGGAGGGGTTTCTCTCTGGATTGCCGATCAAGTTACGAACGACATTTCATTCTGCCAAGTGAGAGATCGACAGTGACGTAATAATATTGTTCCCTCTTCCCTCCGAAGAATCTCAGTTTTTTCAAACTCTTTTTTTCAATCCTTTTTCGTCAAATTTTTTTCTCATTTCGGTTCGTAAAAAAAAAAAATTCGGCAACTCGCTGGGTGTGGATCATAAATCGAGATACGTCATCGACACTCGATGCTGGTGTTGGATTCTTATACGACCGAGGCGTTGGTCAGGTGTGTCCTGACCTTTCTCAAATATGTACAGGTCGTTCCAGACTAGATCGATAATGTTTGCTAGTTTTTTTTTTTAACAATTCCATTTATTACGCCATGTGAATTTAAACGGACAGATCTGTCTACAAAAATACGCTTGGCAAAAAAATTAAAGGAGCAGAAAAAAGTGTATTTTTTAAATGATTTTTGAAAGGCTGCAACTCCGTGAAAAATTATAGGAAAAACATTTTTTTTAAAAAGCATTTTGAAACTTGAATTGTCTACTCTGAAATAGTAATCGGAAGAAAAAACGAGCAAAAAAATTGACAATTGTTCGATTTTCAATTAAGATATCTATCACACACTAATTTTTTCGTTTATAGGAGCGAAGTCAATGCAGACAAGCATAAATTATTGTTTATAAAAATCGAAATTGAAAGAAAAATGGTGCAAGTAAAAATCCCGTCGATTTAGTCTAGAAAGCCTCTCATACTCGCATACACGAGCCGGCTGAATCTTCGAGCTCGTAAATCAATCCTTCATGGATTTCATTGAGCGTTTCAAGTAGATCGTAAACCGTGAGCTCGTAGGAAAAGCTCTACGGGATGAAAAGAAGGGGGAGAGATAAAATGCACGACAGCGAGTCTCACGTATGGTTGTGTGGGAGAAATAAAAAATAACTTTTTTCTTTTTTTTTTTTTAACGTGTAGATAGCAAATCGAAGGATAGCGCGCACAATGAGGGATGGAAAAAAAAAGACGAAAGAAGAAGAGCGTGCGAGCAAAGAGTGAAAGGATAGTATCCCTTTTTTATCGTGTCATGACACGATGACATCGTCTTTGTAAGAACATCGTAGATTCTTTCCAATGGCCAAGAGGAATAGTGAGAATAAAAAAAAAAACTGAAAAAAAAAGAAAGAGAGAAAACTCTTAGTGGGATATCAATGTAGGTTTACGGCACGATAGCTAGGCTTTCTGTCACGAAAGATAATTGAAAGAAGACTAGTTGTAGTTCGAAATCACGTAACAGTTCATTCTTTCACTTACATTTAAGAAAATTAAAGATAAGTTCCTTTTTTCCATTATAAATCACATTTAGCTGTGATTACTTTTTTTTCTCGCTATCGCAAAAAAGTTTGAGCTTTATTTGAAAAGTGAGTCAAGCATAAATATACATGACGGAAATTGGAAAGAAAAAAGAAAGCATTCCAAAGAAAAAATCAGTCAGGTTTATATGGGGGACTGATTTAAAAATGTTGTCTGGGGGAGCAAAACGCAGTTTCTTTATTCAGTAAATATGTATAGGTCTATTGGTTTTCTCAGAGCTTTCATCTCGATAAATATCTCGATTATATAAGTTGGATATTGTGTTGAATATTCCGAATATTATCGCGGTCCCATTCCCCTTTTTTCGGAACGAGCATTTTTCCTGATCTCGTCAGTCGCGGAAAACGGCATACACAACTTTATCCGTCGTTTTCCTGGGATGTTGAGCGAATGGACATTTTATAGTGCAATGTCTGCGGCATATATATATAATACACACATGGGATGAGTATATTATCGATAGCTTATGTGGGGCGTCATGAATGTCCGTCTTTTATACGTTTCTAAAAGCCCGCGCCGTCTCTTCGAATCTTTCGTACTACATAACTCGATCCGAGAGAACGATCAGACTTCTGTGCCTTCGTACCTTCTTTCGTGCAACTGTCACACATAATTTCATATAAAAACTTCATATACTTGTGAAATATCGCGGTTGGTCGAATTCTTTCTCCCTCCGAACCCTTCAACCCCCGGGACGTAATGTTATATATTTTTATCTGTATGTGTATTTTTGTGTGTGTGTGTGTGTGTCCGGGGAGGGGGAGGCGAATGTGTGCGTTCACGCTGCTGATGGTGGAGCTTTTCCGTTGCCCTCGAGTGCAAGACTCGCATTATTGCACCCGTGAGCGTTATATCGAATCCATTCGGCGAAGCACTCCATTGTAAATTGATAGTGTGTACGCTGGGGCATGTTGAGAATGCGATATGTAGACGGTGAGAAAAGAACTAAAAATAAGGGTTGAGACGGAAAAGAGAAGGAGCCGAAAGACGTATGGGACTTTCCATGCACAATTGATATATGCCTGACGAGCATCGAAGGCCTATCAATCTTCCAGAATTTTCATTTTCTCATTTTTCAAAATTCTATAAATATTTGATAGGTTTTACCGATGTTTATCTCATTTAATTAATTCGTTTTACATCGAAATATTTTCCTGATACTTCGTAACTTCTGGTCCGCGTAATTAATGATAAAAGTTCATATTTTTCAATTTTCTTGGATGGCAAAAGAATTGTTCAATGTTGTTAATGTAATAACAAAAAATGCAAATCATATATGACACTGATAATTTTTTTTTTCAATTGGATTATTATTAAAATGCATTTTTTGCACTGAATTATTATTTTTCTTTTATTGAAGATACATTCAAAAAAAATTTTTAAATAATGAAATTATTTATTGAATGAAAAAAATGAATAAAAAATAAAATAAATAATGAAACGAAAAAAAATGAAATGAATAATTTTTAAATAGTGAAATGTATTAAAAAATTCTTCATGATTCATATGGAATGGCCCATGTATATAGCATACACTTTTTTCTCTTGAAAATTTAAATTCAAGACAAAGAGGAGGGATAAACGGATAACATGTACATATATGTGTGTTTTCACTGTCTGACTTTTACATCTATGAAACACGTGACTCATATTCAATGCGTCAATATAAAATGGGCTGCAGCCCATACCTGCTCCTTACTACTTTTTATTTCGAAATATCTTTTTTTTGTTTCCTTTTTTTATGTAATAATATTTTAGGGATTTTTATAAATACATTGTTTTTAGATTGAGAACTCTTTATTTTTTTTATTTCTGAATATGCAAATATTCTTTTTTTATCTTTTAATACTAATACTCAGAATTAATTTTCCGAAAAAAAACGTTTTACTTTTAAGATAACTTATTCTTATTACAGCAAAATGTAAAGTTTCCAGATAAATTTTTTTGTAGTGAAATAAGACATTGATTGGATTTCCATGGAAGTTTTTTTAAGCCTTTATTAGATTTAATAAATAGAATCAAAGAAATAAAATTAAAATATTATTATCATTATTATTATTGTTATTGTTGTTGTTATTATTAGAAATACAATAAAAGTTAATTCAATAGAGTAGATAAAAATTTAAAGGAATAAATACTCGCAGAAAACACTGAGAATTATAAAAAATTTGACGAAATATTTGCCAGGTTTTTAATTATGCCACGGATCCTAATTTTAATATCAGTTTAAAATTGCTTTTAACGTCTATCCGTCGATCTTAATATCATTGAACACTTACAAACATCCTAAACATATATTTTATTGAAATACAAAAAGAAACCAGATACAAATTGTATTTTGACAATACCGGGTACACGAGAGAGTTTGTGTAGTGTGTAAACTTTCATATTACAGCGGGAGTGCGATAACCCCGTTCGGAGGAGTCTCTGTAGAATAAACTGCGACGTTTTATAGGTATACACGGTGCTATAACGATTGTATATAGTACAATCGCACCCTTTTATACCTCCCCGACATTCTGTACCTGCAATATTTGTCGTCAAGCCTCTGGGGTAAAAATTCCTTTCGGGAATGGCAATCGTCTTCGATATTGAATACGTGTGGGTCACTTTTCGATATAATATTATATATATCTATACATTTATAGATACAAAGTCATACGTTGTATAATATAAAGCGAACTTTAGCATTGTACAGAGCATTATTGTGCGGCATGAGAAAGGCTCAGAGGGAGTTTAAAGTGGATAATAAAGCCTCTCGTGGGCCACAAAGTCTATAAACTTCAATAAAATGTTTTTACATTTTGAAAGAGTTTTTTTAATCACATTGAAATTAATTAATGGAAAAATTACGCAAGAAGGACTAACAACCCTCATTTTTGTTTTAATTTTCATCTGATTAGTTTCTGGGGAAAAAAATATTGCAAATTGAAAATCAATCAAATTGAAAAGTGAATAATTGCAAATTATTATTTTACCACTTTTAATAAAATTAACCTTTCAGAAAATTGTTAATTTAACGAAATCGCACACATATCTATATGAGTTTTCAAGAATAAAAATGTATAACTTTTTTTTTAAATAATGTTAAAAATATGAAAATTACAAATATTATTCGTCTATTGCCCCAAAAAATTTCGAAGTGACCGCCCGATCTATTCTAGAGATATTTTAATAAATTAAATGCCGATGTATTCTTAGTAAGCTAAGATTTGTCAAAATGCTTTATTATACAGTCCTGAGTTTAACTACATTCCGATTTAATTCATTTGTCATTTTTTGAACAAATAAAAGATTGGAACATAAAGGATCCCCCTTTCACCTTACCTCCCTCCACAATCGCTTAAGAAACTCCTTAAAAATGAATAAAAAATATATTTTCTTATCATTTACTTGACATAAATTTGCAAAAAAATTATATTTATCTCTATTATGAAACAATGGATTTTTATCACACTATAACACGAATGTTGATTGGGTGAAAAAAAAAATGCAGCCGACACATTTTCCTTAACGAGAATATTTTATTGGTCTTGTGGTTTTTTGTAACCCTTTTTTTATACCCTTTATACCCTCTATGTACATATATATATATTATGAATACTCATATTGCGGCCATTAACAACAAACTCTTCCAACTATCTCTTTCTCGCTTACGCAGCCCTCCCCATCTCGAATATAACGCGCGGGACGAACTCACATTAATTGCCAGCGCTCACGACATGTCTCCATTACTCAAACCGCTTTGTTCGCCATTAGCGTTTCAGTTTGTACAATATAGCGTTATACGACGAAAGAAAGCGGGTCTTTCGCGCGCATGGACATGGAGCCAAAGCATCGTTGCTCGTTTATTATTTTCGCGAATTAGTCAGCAACTTGGGGTCCACGGCATGAACGCAATGGAAAAGAGTATAAGATGTGGAGTAAGGTCTCGTTGGTTCGAAAGAAACACGAGAGAGAGAAATAGAAAATTCAAAGAGATCTATGGGGGTCTAAGAGCCTTGTCGTGACAACGAATAAACTTTGTTCTTTTTAATCCTGGAAAGGTGATCGTGATAAATAATAATTGAATTACTTATTTCTTTCATCATATAATAAATATTTCTCTTATTTTTTTTAAATTTAAAATCCGGATACTTTTCGTTAAAATAGAAATTAATTTTTACACAATACAAACATTGACTTTAAACGTTTGTTTTTTTTTTTAAAACATTCTGAAAATGCATTTTAATTTTATTGTGATGAGCATTTTTTAATTGAATTTTTATCGAAAATGTTGTATCTTAATTACATTGGTGTACTTTAATCTTTTCGTTTTATTTGGTTGAAAAATTCTTAAAGGGTAATTTTCTTTTTTATCGACAAAGCTTCAATTACGGCGATGAACTTCGGCCACCCGTTGCCACTCTCTTCTTCTTTACTTTTTTTTTTTTCATGAAAATTTCACCATGCTTTTCTATTCTTTCAATAAAGTTTTTACCGGGCGATCGGGCAACCGAGAGAGACTCGGATCGGAACATCGGATGTGAAACTTAACGAACTCTCTACGATTGATTAACTTCCTTCTCGAATTCACCGTTGTCGAAGTTCTAGATGGAGGCATAACAGGAAGATGAGCGAGAAGAAAATATCCAGAGAAAAAGGGAAGAACTTGGTCAAAAGTTTTACCGAACCCCAGAGTAATTTATTACTAGCGCCTCTCATGATATCTCTACCCTCCTCTCTCCCTAATTCTTTTACTTTCGTTTAGGAAATGAAACTGATGCGGGCTTTTACTAAGTGAGGCTACACCAGTTAAATTGCTAACCGGAAGAGTGTAAATAAGATAATATTTTCAAATCATTTTCGTTTTCTTCTCCTTCATCCCTCTCGTTCATCTGTTATGTTGATCAAATATTCAGATGTACAAATCAAATGAAAAGAAAGAATAACACGAAAAATAAGTTTTATGTCAATTATTTTTCGTTATTATTTTGTTATTTTATCATTATTCGCATTTTTTATTTCTTTAAATAATCTTATTTTAAATAATTGTATTACTTGTTCATTAATTTTTAATAATTATTCGTAGTATTGAAAATAAATAAAGTTCTTGAGTATAATTTCATTCAAAATATAATTCAAATGTTATATCCATTGTAGGTCGTAAGTAACGATTATTAATTGTGAATTTTCTATTACGAAAATGCCTTCGAACAACGTTCTAATATTTATACATATTTTATCATTTCTAGCATTACCTTGGTCGTAATATTTTATAAATGTTATTATTCTAGAGAGCATAAATCAGTCATAAGAATTCTTAATTCTGGTATCCGTTCGATAACTATTTTAAGTTTCGAAAACTCAAATATTTTTAATTATTATACATAATTTATTTTCTACAAGAGTATACCTAAATACGTCATTTATTTTTCATAATTTTAATGAAAATCATTCTGATAATTGACACGGTTGTCATATATCATTTTCTCGTTAAATTGCGTTAGTTTAAATAAAATCACTTTTATTTAGCATAGCTCAACCTGTGACGAAATTCATGCCACAAAATAATTCCAATCTTTCGTCTAGATAATTTCGTTCTTCTATTTTCCTTTGGGTTTATAAAAGTCTTGAAAAACTTGTGATATTCTCCCAATACTCGAAATTCGTGATATTTTCAGAAACCCGATGTCATGTGTGAAAATTGGAATATCCGGAAATAATTGTTATAAAGCAAAATTAATTTTAGAGCACTGGATAATGATAGAGCTAGGTAAGACCAGAGAGAAGGAATATCTTTAAAAATATTCCTTAGTTTGACGAACTTTTGGGAATTTCTTTTGATCTATGATAAAAAGATTATAAATTAAATATTTTTTGTATTACCAACATATTCGATGAATATCAAGATCGAAGACGTCTGCAGAGAAATACATAAAAAATATATGATAAAAAAAATTCCGCAATTTTTTATCGAAATAAATAGAAACGTTTATTGAAAGATAATAATCCATGTACAAAAAATAGCGCCATGAGAGGATCGGTAATTAGTTGACATGTGATATACATTGAACGATATTTACTTTTGTCTGTTACAGTTCTATCAATTGCTGGAAGCGAATCATATAGCGAATAGCACCATGATGTACAGACACGTAACTCTATTTGCACCGACTAATCGAGCCTTCCAGAAGCCTCAAGCGCCGAGCGAAAGTATCTCGGATCTGGTTCTCTACCATATGTGTGAGTACTCAAACAGAAAAAAAAAAACATTATATTTACGAACGTAAACTGTTTTTTCACAAAGAGAAAAATATATGATAAAAAATATCATAAAAATTATATAATCTCAGTACATCAAACATTAACAAACATTTTTTTCAGTGTATATTTCGGGAATTATATTGTCCTAAATTAGGGGTTGAAAAAATGAATTTAATTTTCAGATCCATCATCGAAAGAATTTTATAATTGTATTAATTATTTACAATTTCATTCATACTTCAATGAATTTTTAATTATTTAATGAAAACATTCTATCCTAATGATTTATTTATTATTTATGATTTTGCAATTGTATTAATATTCCACAATTTCGTTGACTTTTTAACGAATTTCCAATTATTCAATGAAAACAAATGTCCCAGTGATTAATTACGTCAATGATTTGTTGCTATTGTTGGTCAACTTTAAAGCATAATATTTTAGTTTCAAGTATCAATATGCTGTACCGCGTATATCCAATTCTCATATGGCTATATAATATATGTTTCCAAAATGTTGCCTATCCGTTACACGCTATCTAGTACGTCGGTTTTGACGCTTGCGTATACGAAACTCCGGGACCGTAACACACGTATAGAGGGCTAATTTCGATTAGAGAATCGATTACGTAGGGTGATGTGCCCCCTCCCCCTCCCGGTGGACCTATTCACGTGACACGTTCGAGAGAAATGGTAGAAGAGAGGCGTGGGGGTGTCGCTTGCGACTCTCATTATACGCACACTATAATACGATATATGCATAGGACGTTATATTGACATTTCGAATTATACAGGGTGACGATTAAAAACATACTTTTCGATAAAAAATAAAGATTAAAAAAATTTTTTATTT
>JABMBV010026415.1:0-15907 GCA_018906735.1 Mesochorus sp. PSUC_FEM 10030011
AAGAAAATAAATAAATAAATAAATAAATATTAACATGGTATTACACTTTTTGTTTTGAGTGTCAACAACAGATTAAAAATAAAAATTCTGAGCCCTCTAGATCTCTCGCTATGTAAAAAGCTCGGCATGTATACTTTTCATGACGTATGTTTATAACATACGTAAACACGTCTTATATCTCGTCCATGTTTCGTAAATGTGTACACCCAGTGTGAGGCAAATTCATACATTTTTAGCGATGCAGCTGTTGCCAACTCTTGCCACCTTCTCAGTGACGACGATAGTAAAGAAGCACGATGTGTCGCAAACGGCCGGCCGTTGGCGTACGCCATTATCAGGAGAACATGACAAGTAGCGCCGTTTTATGAACGCTCGTAGGTGAGGAGAGTGAGAGAACCAGTTGGGCGGCTTCTACTACTTTGTAGTAGAAGCGACGCATTTATCGTTGAGCTTCTTTGAGAAATTTTACCAGTCCGTGTTTCATGTAATCCTGGCTCAAAGATTTACCAGTCTTCGGTTATGTTTGATGCACCATTATGCTTTTGATTACGGTAGGTTAGTTGCATCGTAAGCGTCACGAGATATATATATGTTGTCGATGATAATCAACTGTATTCGTAATAAAGATCGAAAAATACGTCAGAGTTTTAAGAGCGAGATAGATTATTCGTCACCGATATCTCTCTCGTTCTCCATCCTACCAAGTAAATATATATATATCGCGAGTTTCTTTAACGCGTACCCTCACGATTTCTCTCTCCCCACTGCCCCACGAATTTTTTTTAACATAAAAAAAAGAGGTTAGATGGGGCTACACCGAAGATTTAGTCACTATGATCATTATATCTTATTTTTTATTTTTTGGAAGTGTTTGCTATAGAATTTGACGTTGCCTTGGTTACATCAGCAGGTAACGACGCTATTTATTTTGTTTGGGTAGTGAATATGAGAAACCTTCTTTGTTCCCCATCAAGTATTTGGTAAGGTCTTTTTTTCATTCTTTGATGTTCTCGGGTCATTCGTTCAGAGAACGAATATCGTGCAATACGCTAACAGAACACACTAGATAAACCGGTTTAAACGAAAGATAGTGGGTAAAGTCGAGAACGAGGATACTTTTGTATCAGAGTAACAGAATGACAAAGGAAGTTATTAGTCTCGTCATTTCATTCGATCGTGTTGATTACACATTCGTGAAATGCAAAGTAGTCTCCTTGGGTAGCAGTATAACAGCAAATGTACAATGTTTTGTATTTGTTGTACGCATTTTTATTTACAAGGTTATGAATAAATATTGTTGTGCACCGATAAAGGTTAAGGGTTAACAGGGTTAAGGGCAGACTGCAGTGAACTTTGTCTTCAGATATTTATGAGATACTTTGAAAGTTTTATTTATTGTAATTAGAGAAAATACAAAAAATGGTGTGAAAAAATAAGAAATAGGTAGAATAATTTTGCATAAAGAAATAATGAAATTTAAAAAGTAAAAGGATGAAAATGAATATGTGTATAAGGTAGATGTCACTTTGAGAAGTCACAAAACAAATAAAAAATTCAGAAAACAAATCATTTTCAGATGTCACGAAAACTATAGTTCACCTAAAATGAAAATGAATTGGACATGTAGCTCGAAATAATGTCATGATGTAAGCGTCTATTATGGAAGTTATGGGAAGAATAATACTCTCACAGATTATCGTAAATGCATTGGAAATGCGACATCAAATAGATAGCTAGATATAAATGGATACAAATAATTTAAAACAGAGATAAATAGAAGGAAAAAGGAAAGTCTATATACCGTAATGGTTGAAGAAGGAAAAATAAAAAGAAGAAATTAACTAATAAAAATTTTTTTAAATACTTGACGTCTAATAGATTAAACAGTTTTTTTTCCCATTAAGTTGCGCCAAGTACTAATTAAACATTTTTATTACTTGAAAAAAAAATCATATACATAAATATATACTATTACGGTGTACATATATATATATTTATATATATGAGTGCACGTATCGAACTCCTTACCTTTCTACTTTTTCGGATTCTCTAGCTTGGAAGACGGCTATTCCCAGCTTCATTTCCTTATGCAAAAATAACTAGAAATGCCAAGTAACTTGGATAACAAATAATCAGGACGAGAAAATGAAAAGTTAGTTAAGTTTCGCGTGATTCGTGAGATCGAGAGGACGTGAAAGAAAGAAAGATCGTTTTAACATCATTTGTCTATACCTTAAGAGTTTATCATCTTAATAAAAACAATTTTGTTAACATTTAAATTGAAATATTTACCAAAATTTGTTAATTTGTTAAGACATATTAATTTTTTTTAGGGCGAAATTAATTTCTCTTGTTACGAATTTGTTCGTATTGTTGGTATATCCGTATTGTCAGTTTTCACTTAATTTCGGTTATAAACATTATTCGTCTTGACAGTTTGTAGTCACGGTTCTTAATATATCACATCAGTAAACACTTTTTGGTTGATTTAAAAATATATAAAATTTTTCAGTTGATTTTAACAAAAAATACAGCATTTTAGGCCGTTCAATTTACTGATTTATATTATAAAATTGTTTTACTATAACCTGCCCTTAACATATCTTAGAAACAACTTCGTTATATTTAAATTTAACATTGTTTTATTCAGACGGCAGTGATAAATATTTAATGATCATTCATACTTTTTTAAATCAAGCGACATGCTTGAATATAATCCTGTTAGACAATAACACTCGATGCTTATACATTCATTACATTTTGGCATACAAAAAGTCCGAAGAATCAATTGATCTAATATATTGAGCTAACAAGAGAACAAGATTTTTTTTTCAAGTAAAAAACAGGAAATTCATGTAAATTATGTATATATATATATATATTTAAGATGGGGGTGTCGTACTATCAGATCGAAGCTGAGGAGGTGCAGCTTCACTGTAGGCGATGTCAAAAACACTTTTTTTCTCTAAAAGTTCTCCATGGCGAAGCTTATTGGTTCCTTGCTGCTGCTGATGGACGATTCCGGAGTCATAGAGTTCACTTGGACATCTATAGTCTGTAGGAAGACTCGAATATTGCTGCTCTGGACATAAATCGTCGAAGTGTTGAGGTGACATTTGAGGTGTTATATGAGGTGTTGTATTAGGTTTTGGTGGAGGAAGCAGGTAAAATGAGGTTAATGGCATTTTTTCATATTTGTATTCCGAATGCTGGACTAAATGATGATGATGATGATGTCGTGAACTTGTAGGAACCGAGGATAGTGGAGTCGGTGGTTTTTCGGGTGCAAAAATTTGTATCTGTGGTTCATCATTATTTTTGCCTTGAGCTTTTCGGAGTTTTCGACCCTGGCGGACGATTGCTTTCAACTGCTCAGATTCGACGTTTACCAGAGGCTTAATTTTTTTTCTTCGAGATGGAGTTGTTTCTATCATTTGAGGGTCGAAAATTTTTTTATCATCAGGACCAACTTTTATCCATCTTTGTCTTGTACTCTTCCGTAGCCATTTTGGTTTCTCCTCTTCTTCGATACCGTCTTTTTTATCTTGCCTTTTCCTCTCCATTTCCTCACGTTTTAATTTGTACCATTCCATATAACGTGACTGACTTTCGATTACTGGCATCTCTGCTTCTCGTCGAGGTTTTCCGGATTTTTGCGGACTCGATGTTTTTTCGGTCTTGATTGTAGTTTTAAGAAATTTATCTTCAATTGTCTCCTTAATTTTATCTTCAATTGCATCCTTTTTCATTTCTTTTTTTCCTTTAATTTCATATTCTATATCTTTATGTTTTGATTTTTGGACTGCGGTTGACTCAATTGTTTGAGTAATTTTTTGGTTGGTAGCAGGTACCTCCAATTTTTGTTCGGCTCTTGCTGTCAATACCGTATCTCCTGAAAATTCCGTACTTTCAGATGAAAGCTCAGAAGTTTCTAACGACAGTTTTTGTTCTATCTCCGTTTCGTCACATTCTTCTACCTTCTTAGAATCCACAACTGGAATAGAAGTTATTGATTTCTCCATTTCAACAATGGGTGTTATTTCCATTTTTACTTTCTCTGTAGGACTTCTTTTATCATAAGCCTTTTTGTCATGAACTTCCAGAGCTACTGCGTCTTGCCGACTGATTTTTTCTAATTGTTTACCTTTTTTAACTTTATATAAAGGAATCATTATTGTACTCTCGGCCTGCCCACCTTTGTCTTGAATAAGTTTTGCCCGAGAATCCTTGAGCTTTTCTCGCTTATCGCCCATATCAATTAGTCGTTTACTGGAAGATTTATCTTTGTTGATACTTGTAGTCTTTTTTACTGATTCTAGGTTTGTTTCCTTTTTTTGATGTACATTTTTGTCCGGATGTTCTGTTTTTTTCCACGTGCGTCTGATTCGTTCCGGCTGGGATGCACCATTCGATTGCTGTTTTGCTTGCGGTTCTACAGTGAGCGCTTGTTCTCGAAAATGTGTAAGGTGTTCAACCACTGTAATTTGTTTGCCAATTTTGACAGATTCGTCTTTAAATTTGTTTATTTTTTGTTCTTCTTTCAGTGACCCTGTTTTTGCTGGCACAGCTGTCATTTTTTTAGTATTTTTGGGTGGGTCTTGTTTTAATACGTCTCTTTTTTTTAGAACTTGCTTTGCTTTTTTTTTAGTAAGAGATACAATCTTTGCTCCAGCATCTAAATCTTTGATGACTTGTCCACTTGTCGTGGGAGCTAAAGCTTTTTTTGTCTCATCAGATAATGGTATTTTGTCTGAGAAGGTTAAATTATCTAAATTGGTCTTGAATTGATCGGCTGTTGAAGAAGAAACAGAGCTGTCAGTATCTGATACATGAATGCCCAGTTTGCTAACATCTTCTGGCGGTATTTCCGTTGATAATTTCTCTTCAGAAAATGGTGTTTTTTCCGGTAACATCATATTGTCGATGGTCTTCACAAGTAGACTCGTTTCTGGAAGGGAAGCGAAGCCATCAGGATCAATAGTTAATGATTCTTGATGAATTTCATAAAGCTGTACCTTTTCCGTTGTTTCTTCCATTTGATCTTCTTGTAGTTGAGCTGGTTTTTCAATGCCTCTGTCATGAGTTTGTGTTGAAGTCTCTGGATCCTTTTTAAGGGTTTCGCTTGTAATATCTGAGGATAGAACATCCAGATTCAACTCACTTGTTACTGAAGCCATCACCTTAGTTGTTTCATCAGTAGTATCTGTTTTTTTTTCCAACTCCGTTAAATTATCAGGTAGCGATTCGTTTTCCAATTTTTTTAGACTTTGTACTGGCTCATGAGTTTCAATTGTCATTGAAATCGTTTCTATCGGTATTGTGGATATTTCTGGTAGTTTTATACCTGTGGATCCTTCTGATATAGGCCGGTGACGTGGAGTTCCATAAGGTCTTGCCGTCAGCATAGTTTTACTAGATGCCTCACTTGAGTCACTATCATCGGCATCATCTAACATCGTACGTGATAATTCTTCGAGATTTATTGGCGGAACGTCAATTATGATTTTTTCTTTCTTAAGCATTTCTTCCTGTGGTACTTCCACGTTTTTTTGGCTCACACGTCCGGTTGAATCCAAAGGCAATGTTAGAATTTTGGCATCTACGAAAAGAGAATCAGCTATACCGAATTCTTTTGGTGAAAGAGCCTCAACAGTTGACTTCTCAGGTTTTTCTAATGACAACTTTGACGATGTTATATATGTTTGTTCACTTGTTTCTTTTAAGGATGGAGTTTTTTCATCTGAAATTTGTATATCTAATGGAGGTACGATCGGCACGTGATAAAGCGGCTTTTCAACTGATTTGATATTGGATTGTTCAATGTCTACTAATTTTTCGGGTTCTGCAGGATCTTTAGGATCTTCAACAGTTTCTGGTATTATAGGTTTCATCTCTGTTTTTGACTCTTGAATTGAATCATCGAACGTTACGTCTAATTTTGTTTCTGTTCTTATAGGGTCACTTGTTACGGGTATTGGACTAACACTTTCAGTCTTCTTTTGATAATCATTAGTAACTTCATCAAAATTATGCGATGAAAGAGCTGTGGTTAAGGTTGATTTTTTGGGTTCTAGCATATTCTCCCTCGAAACATATTCAGAACCGGACATTATTTCTTCAGGGTTGTCGGTTGTGCTGATTTCATCATTTTTAATATCCTTTTTTACATACAAGGTTTTGTCCACTGAAATTTGTTCTTCAGAGGATTCTGAGTGCAGAATTTCGTAAGATATCTCAGTCTCTGGACCATGTGAATCAACAGATTTCTCGAAATGTACATCCGTACCGCAGAAACTATCAAAATTGTCTGAAAACATTCCTCTATCTTCAGTTTCCTGGATTATATTTCCATTGTCGATTTCTTGTTCTATTTTAGTTGAATCGTCTATAATATCGCTCAATCTTTCGAAATGATCAGAACTTTCTAATTTTGGCTGTTGAAAAATAGTTTCTTCTTTCAAAATATCTAAATTTTCTTCAGTCACGTTTTGTATTATGTCTGATTCAACTGTAATGTCTTTAATTTGTTCAGCTCCTTCAGTAATCGAGAAGTGATGATCTTGTAAGGCTTGCGTACTGTCTTTTACTTCATAACTCAAAAACTTAATCATTTCATTCTTAGGTATAGTGAATGCTTCATGTTTAATGTTGGCAAGAGTTTCTTTTTCGTCTGAAAAATCAGATTTTTCAATTTTTAATATTTCCTTGATGATCTTTTCTGGTTGCACCTGCCTATTTTCAATATTTTGTAATTTTTCATTGACGGGAATACTCTTTAGCTCAGTTTCTAGAGTTTCGGTAGTTTCTTGGTCAATTTTTTCATCGATAGATTTTATGGAACTTGTCTCATTTGATGTTTCCAATGACACTTTTGATGTCACTTCCTGCAATACATCATTGGAAGTTTCATTAGCATTTATGGTATATTTCTGATCTTTTATGACTTTTAAGTTTCTTTCGTATGCCTCATTTTCCAAATTGGTGCGATTTAAACCATTATTAACTAGTTTGGATTCTGTATTTGTTCCAATTACTTCTGCAACACTTTGTTTATTCAGCACTAATTCTTTTATTTCCGGAAGTATTTTATCTTCAAAATTTGTTGAAGTTATACCATTGTTAGTTATTTCAGTCTCGATGTTCTCTTCACTGATCTCCATAGCGCTTTGCCTATTCATAAGCAATTTTATTTTTTTTAGAGCTGGCTCTTCTTTTAAATTGTTCAAGTTTGGAATATTGTAAGCGTGCTCAAATTCTGCTTCCTTTTCATCTACATCTCTAGCGCTTTTTTGAATCTCTATTGGTTTTTCTTCTTTTTGAGATTTTTTATCAATTTCTGTTTCATCACTTCTTATACCATTTGTTCTATCCAATGTTGGAATTTTTTTATCACGTGTTATATTTTTCAAATTGTCAGAACTTTCATCATCATTAACTAGGTCAGACTTTGTATTTTGTTCTGTGCTCTCCACTGTTCTTTTTGTATCCAATATGAGTTTTTCTTCTTTCCAGGTTGTCTTATCCTTCAAAATTTTTGAATGTGGACTATCACTAGCCTGTTCTACTTTTATTTTTTCTTTACTAGAATCTACAACATTTTTCTTTTCCAGTAGTATGGATTTTTCTTTTTTCTGAGATTTTTTATCTTTGACACTATCCGAACTTGGACTATCAGTGGAAAGTTCTGTGATTCCTTCGTTGACCTCAACAGCATTTTTCTTTTCCATTGGTGGTTTCTCTTTTCTCATAGATCTTTTATGTCTAAAATTATCTGAACTTGGACTTCCGCTAACTAGTATAGACAGTTCTTCCACAGTTTCAGTGCTATGCCTCTTCATTTTTATCGAGTCCCTTTCACTCTTATCTGATTGAATGGAACCTTTTGATGCAGTGTCTGACGTGTCCTTTCCTTCTCCAGTTTTCTGAGTAAGACAAAGAAGAGAAGGTTTTGATGGTTCTTTGTGTTCAAGTCGGCTATGTCGTTTTAGTTTTATATAAGATGATTTAGTAGGTACTTGTTTCTGTCTTTCAGTATGCGTAACTGGCGCAACAGATTTTTTCAATTTTTCTATTGTTTCCTCGAAATCCGAGCTGCCAGTGCTTATATTCTGTCCCTTTCGATACTTTGAATATTGTCGTGTCTTCCCGTCAACGATTTCTTCACGAGCTTTTTGGTGTTCTTTGACTAATGGAATTTCTGAAATGGTTGTTCGCGTGGTTGATTTTGATTTTTTTGTTTTAGTGTTTTCGGCCTCTTTGGTAATTTTTTTAATTTCAGAAATCTCCATATTTTTATCAGTCCTTTTAGAGTTTTTTGTCGTTGTTTTGGTTGTTTCGCGAGAGTCTGTTTCACTAGCGTTACTCGATTGCAGAATTCTTTTTCCAGCTAGTTTTGCAAGTTTTTTACTTAATGAGTTCATCTCTTTTTCTAAAATTCGAAAACTTGGTTCAACAATATTTTCACGCTTTTCGTTTTGGCCTTTTCTTTTTACATCTTCATTCATTTCTCTTTTTTTCATACCAGCTTTTCTGCTGTCTCGTTGTGACATATCCATTGATGATGAATCTTCCAATGGTCCACTATTTTCTTCCTCATGCCGTGATTCATCTTTCGAACTGGATTTCTCTCGTTCTTCTCTTCGCCTGACTGTGATTGGGGGATCACCATTTTCATCTAGAGAATCTGATATTTCACGTAATACTTCTGGTTCTAGAGATATTCGTCGGCTATCTTTTATATCTCGTATTTTCTTGCGTGAAAAATTAATTCTTTTTTCCATACCATACTGCATCTCTTCTTCCTCTATGGGCGATTTCATCCAAAGCGTCCTGATTCGCCTAGGTTCTGAGTCAGCATAGCGTTTTTTACACCTCATTTTTTTTCTGAATCTTGCCTCTTCTTCGGATTCGTCATTGTCACTTCGACTTTTACTAGGTAATTCTGTTTGTGTTGCAGCGGTTCTGTCAGTTTGGGTTGCTATCGCTACTTGTCCGGGCAAACTTTGAGTCTCCAGATAACTCGCTGAGTCAACCATGGCTCCTGCACCGACTTCCCTCGCGTCCCTTTCCAACAACAGTCTTGTCAATAAAGCATTTTGTCGTGCAAGCTCAAGGTCATGGAGAGAATAATTTTGAAGATTGATGTTAGATATTGAAGCTTGTTCCTTTGGTTTTTCACTCGATATTTTTGCGAGTGTCGCATGGACTATCAATCTCTCATCGGAATTGGATTCTGGTTCATCTTTTGGTTCTACTTTTGTTGGTTTTTCCAAACTACTGTGATCGATTATTAGTCTTTGAACGTCTGGTCCAAGCTCTTCAATGTGCTGACGATGATCATCCTCTAGTCTTTCCGGCATCAGTAAAATTTTCTGCTGTTGCGCTTGATTATTAATAGTATCCTTTTGACGCTGATGGGATTCCATGCTACGATGTTCGATATCCTGAAAACTATCATGTAAATCCTGTCCACCAGCCCCATGTCGATGTTTTTGATCCTCAATAAATCTTTGCAGCAAAATTTCTTTTCCATCATTTCGATAAGCTCCCGTCTGTCTTGGTTCTACCGTAAGAGTATCCGGTCTTTTCAAAATATGACCCATCATTCCTTCTTCAATTTGTCCTCTGGTGACGAGACGCATAATTTCAGCATTGCCATCGCGATAAAAATGTTGTTCTCTGATCAATTTTGACTGTCCAGGAGCACGTTGTTCATCTTGATCCATGTAAAATCGATGCGGAACTTCTAAGCCTCGCTCCGGATCGTGCTGTCGGTAGGAATCGATGTCCATGTAGCCACGTGCTCTTATACCTTCGACGTCTTCTATGTATATTCTTTCTTCTTCGGGTCTTCTTAACTGTTCTGTCGAGTACATCATTACTGGACCATCTTGTAAACGTAGAGAGCCAGTTTTTTCAAGAATTTCATGTTCTCTATCGATCACACGAACATCACCAGGTAAAGAGGCTAAACCACCAGCTTTTTGGTTTCTCCTGTTGAATTGCCAGTTGCGTCTCATAGGATCGGCACTCCAAGCTTGTTTTCTTCTTGGCCAGGATTCTAAAAAAATTATTTAAAAAATATTGAAGGTGATTTTTAATATTGAAAAATGAATAGCCAAGTAATGTACCTTCTAGTAATCGTGCATGTTTACGATGAAGATGCCTCCTTGGTCTTCCATCGGATCTTGCTATTAAAGTTTCCGACGAGTGAACCCTCCTCTTTCTAGGTGCCATATAAAATGGACAACCCGGACAAATACAGCAAATAATAAGTGCTATCAGCCCTATTAATATTAAGAGCCCGAGTAATATCAGGAGCCAGAATAATAATCTGTTTTCCGCTTTGTAAACCGTCTGTAAAAGTAAACCTTGAGAGTTGATAACAAAATAATTGAAATGATAAAGATATCAGTCAACATTTGTAGTGCAAAATAATAATTATGAATTCAACACAATAGATTGGTCTTCAAATTTATCTTCTTTCAAAGCTCAAGTTGGGAATACTTACTACTTCTTCTTTGTAAATACTCGTTACGTTAGTGTTTGAGTTCATGTTTGAATTGGTGTTTGTATTATGACTCGTACTATCATCGGTCGATTTCGGTTCGCCACCTGGTTCCATGCCAGGCATATCTCCGCCGATAACACCGACACCGTTGGCAGCCAAGGCTGCTCGTATTTTTTCGATATCAACGAGTGATGCTGCGCCATCATTTGGCTCGACCCGTGCGACTACTATACTCCTAGAGCGATAAATATTATTTATTCATTGTTGTTATTTCAATCATCCATTAAAATGATGATTATTAAAGCGAAACAAAAATCTTTTTTCAATTATTTAAATCGTGAAAAATAAAACTCACTTTTTTCCATCCCCCAAATTCGGCATATCAGACCCAGCTTCATTGGGCACATCTTTAATCGTGTATGGACGAATTTCCAGCACGGTTATCTTTCCCCCAGTTATAGCCGCCAGAGTTTCAGCTGTTTTTATAGGGTTCGGATTTTCGCCAGGTACGACAAAATTTACGATACGAGCACCTGCCACTGCTCCTCTCATCACATTAACCCGAGTCACTCCAGACAAGTGAGGAACTCCTGTAGATGTCATTTTATTTCTCTTTTAAATTGTTCACTTTTAAAAAAATTTAATACACGTAAAAATAAATATTTGCATTTTAAGAATGTAGTCACTTTATAATTATGTCCATTTATTTTTGTTAATTTATTCTTCTATAAAAATTCGTTCATTTTTAAAAATTGTAGAAAATGTAAAAATTAGGATTTGTATTTTGAAATTGCAGAGCGATAGGAAACATGAAGGTATTTACAAAAATGAATGATTGATTAATTATTACTTATAACAAGGGTTTATTACCGAGATCATAAGCCCTGGCTGTCAATGTAAATATGACATCGTCACTTTCACGTTTCTTCCTAATAAGCACAGTCTCTTTGACCCTGGATGTAGGATTATTCGTTTCGTTATTGTTGTCGCTCGTTAAATTTTCCGACGTTGGGATAACTTCCGGTGTAATATCCAACGAGGGTATCATGCTTTCGAATGTCTTTTCAACTTTGGTAAAATCATTTCGGAATCTCGTTGCAAAGTTTTGAAAAAAATTGTGCCTTGTACGTCTGACCTTATTGATGGGTTCTCGTAAAAAAAGTTCTCCTGTAATTTCATTGAGATAAAATTTGTTGTCGTAATTTCCGTGTACGAGTTCATAGCGAATTTCGTTGTTGGGTGGCTCGGCATCAGCGTCATACGCCTGAAATAATTTTTTTTTCGACAAAATAAAGTTTGAATGAATGATGTGAGAAAAAATTGATATTAAATTGCAGAGTAATATTTATTCGATTGCAAAAAGAGTTCACCTTGATGATTGCAGGCACAGTAAAATTTGTCGAATCTTCGTTGAGCGTGAATTCGTAATGCTCTTTTTCGAATATCGGGGCATTGTCATTGACGTCCAATATATTAACGATGAAAGGAACAATTCCACGAAGTCCTTTCCCATCCTCGTCTCTAGCCTCGACCGACAGTTGAAGACTCGGCGTTATTTCACGATCGAGAATCGAATTTCCCATTGCTACGGTTATTACTCCCGTATTAGGATCAATAAGAAATCCTTCGTTGCCTGGACCTATTATCCTTGTATACTGGATCCTGCCAAAAGATCCAGTATCCTTGTCTGTGGCATGGACCTACAAAAAATAATGATAAATAATTTAATGGTAGTAAGATTGATTAATTAATTATTTGATTAATTTTATTTAGTACTTTGTTCAATCATTTTATTAGTTATCTAATAATAATGATGATTAAATATTATAACATACATATTAATGATTGGTAAATCAATTTTTTTG
The DNA here is from genome assembly GCA_018906735.1 of Mesochorus sp. PSUC_FEM 10030011. Lineage (NCBI taxonomy): Eukaryota > Metazoa > Arthropoda > Insecta > Hymenoptera > Ichneumonidae > Mesochorus > Mesochorus sp. PSUC_FEM 10030011. The sequence goes on from JABMBV010026415.1 coordinate 12,376, forward strand.
TTCAATTGTTTTATGCAATAAATCGAATCATTATTCGATTACTAATAAAATGATTATATATTTGCAATTGATGAATCATTTTATTTTGTACAAGTGAATCAGTCAAATGATTTTATAATTATTCAAATATAAATGATTTTTTGAAAACAATGTTAATTAAAAAAATGTAAAAGATAGAATATTTTTATTCACTTGAACCACGCGTGTTCCAGCTGTTACATCTTCTGAAATTGTAACCTCATAAGCTGGTGATTCGAATACGGGTGCGTTATCATTGACGTCCCTGATGAAAACTGTAGCTGGTACGGTCGCTGAAAGATTGGTCGCTGGACCAACCTCTTGAGCTACGATCTATGTGAAATTCATGATATTTAAATATTTAAAAAAAGTTGAAAAGTTGATTGTTTCAAATGACGTGGAAGATTATTCCATTTTTTGTTTCTACCTCAAATCTTAGACTCTTGTAAATCTCGTAGTCAATGAGGTTATTATCGCGTACGGTTATTATGAAATTTGCTGAACGTTCAGCGACCGTTGGGCTTATCTCGAAAGTGCCATTGTTGTTGTACAATTTAAGTGCAAAAACACCGGCTTTGCCTATATCCTCGTCTCGAACTTTGGTCGAGTAATGCTCCGTGAACATAATTACGCTTCCGGGTTCAGCGTTCTCGTCAACCCAAGCGACATAACTGCGAAGAAAATTGATTATGGATTCTCATCGATTGGAGAAAATAATTATTAACCCTGACATGCATTTTTGTGTCATTTGTAATAACACCGTTCATGAACTAAAAAAAAAGCATAGCTGATGTGCGTTTTTAAACGCAATTTTTCAAAAAATCAAATTAATGTCAGTGCAGTTGAAAGACTTTGCAGACACGATAAGAAAAATTAAGCATCTAAAGGTTAAATAAAAATTGATACAATTTGTCTGTTTCATTATTATTTAATACAAACTTGTCGTTATCGAAGAAAGGTGGACTGTTGCCGGGTTCGCCTAGCAACAGTCCAACTTCGACGACAGTTGCTTGAGCCGGTGGTTCTCTCGTTGATCTTCTGATTTCTTCGGCAACCACGCTCAGAACAACCGGTGCTCCAACGTGAGTTATCTGTGTCAGTTCTTCGAGCGAGCGGGCTAATGTTATCTCACCTGTTAGGTAATAACAGCATACACAATATTGATAATAATTATTTTTTAACATAATATGTATTTTAGTTTTAAATGGAAAATAACAGCTTTGATAATTTTCGCATAGTCATACGATCTTTTCTGTTTCATTAAAAGTTTCCTAGTTCGAAGGTTTTTTTCTTTTTATTCATAACAATGAATAAATCATGAAACGACGATAATTGGAAAGCATTTTCATTCGTGTCATTACACGTTGAAGGAATGCATAATACGAGCGATTTGTTTTAAAATGAGGAGCGTTTCGCTACGTATTGTACTGCGTAAGAATCCTGGCATGTTGTATAGGCGCTTGTTTTACATATTGCAAGAGAGCGACTGAGAGAAAAAGAAGGAGAGGAGAAAAGACAGGGAGAGAAAAAGAGAGACGAGACATGCTTGGATATTATTTGCAGAGGTCTTGGATAAGTTGCTTCGGTGGAGGATTCGAGGGGGTATGTGTGCAGGAGAGGTCTCGAAGAATGAGGCGAGGTAGTAAGACTACGGTCGAGTAGGGACAGGATCGCATGCGTCTTACACACTCAAGGGGGGGATAGTGATAAGAATCGTGGTCTAAAGGCCTGGACGGCTGAGAAATTGCTGACCGCAGCATATATACACGTATAAATTCACTGTTGAGAGTCACAGAGGCTTATCCGGCGAATTTAAACGTGTCTGCATACGGATATACGCCCTTTTGGTTATTAACGATCGAGGTACAAATATATACATAGCATTGGGGCATTACACAATTTGGATCGATAGTCCTCGTGTCCAACAACACCGTTTGACCCCAAACTCCTTTTTACGAGCTCTTGTTTCTTTCCTTCTCCACTTCTTTCGTCTTTATGAGCCTTTTTCCCTTCTTCCCATTATTATTACTTTTCACCTCGACGATAGCAAACTCTCACAGTCATACAACTTTCAAGTGAGTCACTTTCTCCTCGGTAACGTCGTTTTAACACCCTCGACAAGACTCTTCTGTCCCCACCCCCTCAGGAACTCAATGTCTCGGGTTGCTCGATATTCTCGTCAGGTAAACCCCTCGCGACAATGATATGAGTTTCGATAAGAAATAAAGCGTTGACCGAAGAACCATGTCGCGGACAGAGAACCATGAAAAATTATATGTTGTTTTCCATGGATTTTTTTTTTTTTATTTTTATGATAAAGTTTTGTTGCACGTGGACAACGGGGGGAAAAAGTTCAACTGGAGGCACGCAACACGCCAGTCGATTCTGGAGAATTTAGGGTTGCTTTTGATTTTTTCTTTCTTACAATTAATAATAATTTTATTGAAATCATAAATATTCGGAAAAAAAATATTGATTATTTTTAATTTAAAATTGTAATAATTTAGTTTAAGTTCATCCGATTAAATTTAATTTTACTCGAAGAAAAAAAAAATTGATTAGATTAATTTTAAACGAATTTCAAGACAATTTGATTCGAAAATTGTGCAGGATAAATAAGTGCATTTTGTTCAACAAAATTATCTAAATGTTATTATTTTAATTTTATCGGTCGAATAACATTTCTACTTTACAGAAAAAAAAAAATTATTGGAGATTTACCGGTAGTTTCCGAAATGTTGAAAAAAGGCGTGAAGGGATTGCCCTCCGAAACGAGACCGTAGGTCACTTCTCGAGGTACACCTTTGTCACCGTCTTCAGCGTGAACTCGAAGAATAATGTCACCCTGGAGAACGAGAATTTCCTCTAAGTACGTATACATTGAAAATAATTTTTAATTAATAATTTTATTCTCACCGGTTGAATTGTATTGTTGATTTTTGTCAATGGAGGCGCCAAAGTAAAAATTGGCGGTACGTCTTGAACGTCCTGAACTATTACGACCAAATGCAATCCCGCAATGTTACGAGTATCTTTTTTAGGTTCAGTGTAAGGATCCTGTTAGAAATTACCAATACGAAAAGTTAATTAGGTCATTTTGAAAAAAAAACTTTTTTTTTTAATAATAATTTTTGTTTATAATCTTACCGTTGCGTACATTTTCAAAGTATACATCGATTGGGTTTCAAAATCCAATTCACCTATCAACGTTATCACTCCACGAGTTTCAGCCGGAGTTTGTCGTTGTCTAATAGTAAATAATTCTTTCGGTTGCTGAAAAAAAAACATTTTTTTTTATACACTTTGCAGGTTTTTGTTTAAAAATAATATTCACATTAACGTACCCACAGTTCAATGTATACCGGTTTTCCACTCCATTGATTCGATCTTACGAGCACGTAATCCAATTCTTTTCCGGGTTTAGTGTCCTGAATAACATTCAAGTGTAAATGTTGGTATTAAAAATTTTTTTTTATTAATTCATAATAATATTTTTCAAAATATTTATTTATTT
>JABMBV010026526.1:0-15899 GCA_018906735.1 Mesochorus sp. PSUC_FEM 10030011
ATATATATATATATAGTCTGCGCCCATGCCCGAGGTCTTTTGAGAGCGAGAGCATCGACGTCAACAATGTCCCTATGATCCTCTGCTTTGCAACTCTTGACGACCGGGCAATACGCGAGAGTCCACCGCGTCACGCTCGTCATCGACTCTTCTCGAGCCAACCGAGAGGAGAGCATCAACCCTTTTGCATCTGTCCCTTCCTTGGTGGAAGAAATGCAAAAAGGGGTTGTTGGCGGTTCTCGTGAGGCTATTATAGTTTACACACAGACGTGCACACTTGGAAACACGAATATACATAATAGTATATACGACAAAATACAGATGTTGCGACGTGAAAAACGGAGATGCACCTTGGCCGTTCGAGTGGAAAGAAGAAAAAATCGAAGAATCCGTTGATCTCGGATTTCCTCAAGATATTTCTCATTCCGACTCGAAAAATTCGTTGAATCCTCGATACGAAATATTTGGAAAAAAAGAGAAAATTCACGTAGCGTATAGCAGTATGTGAGAAGAAACCATACCAGGTGCTTCTTCGCAGACGCCTGTCACCTGCTTACCTTCATAAAATCTCGTATTTTGGCTCTCGACAAAATAACACAATTCTATAGAAATATTCATATGGTCCAAATTTCTGCTTTCGTATCCATCTTAACCCTTACTTTTTCTTTTATATTACATGCCCTCATATGTTCCATTGATATTGTAAGATTCGAAGACGAACGATCAAAAATCATTGAAGGTCGATTCGTTACCATATGCATACATTTCCGGAGTCGGTTCTATTTTCTCACTTAGAGATTTATCATATTTCATGACAACTGATGCAGATCGAAAGAAGTAACTATAAAGAACGAATTGATTTTTGTTAACGACATGAAGATTTATAACAGTACACGGTAAGAAATATTATCTGGATGTCGAGAATCGATACATTGTTTTTTTATTTTTTTATTTTTTTATTAAACGATACACCCATCTTTATTTCCGTTGTCATTATTTTCAAAATCTTCCAACAGTGTGTTCAAGTTTACAGTTTTTAAGTCGCAAAAATTTTTATGTCCGTTCTTCCCCTGCCCATAGTCGTCTCTCTCGCTCTCGCTGGATTTTTTTTTATTTCTATACGCCAGTCGGACCGCCGATCAATGAATTGAAGCATCCGTCCTTTTTTTGGTCAGCCTCGAGTTCTCTCCCTCTCTCACTCTTTCTCTCATTCTCGTCAGGGATTCACAGGCTTGATCCTCGAACTCCGTCTCTCATTTCCACCCCCTTCGATCCTCATTCCTATCTCTCTCTCTCTCTCTTTCTCTTAGTCCCCACTCTTTCACAAAACGATAGCCACGCTCACTGACCCTCTCTCTCTCTCTCTCTCTTTTTCGCGGCCCCACTTCGCGGCCTTTCTCCCGCTCGTTTCTTTCACCCTCGTTTTGCCCATCGGCTGCTTTTACACCCTTCCGCTTGGTATGCCCCAACGACGTATATATACTCTTTCGTTACGTCTCGTCCTCTCTTCTCCCCTCCTGTGCGCAAAATCCCTGACAGCCACTCCGTCTGTCGTTCGGATTCTGTGCTCTCAAGGTCTCTCTCCCTCTCTCCCTTCCTCTCACTCCCTCTTACTCTTGGATCCCTCTATCGGCCAATCCATTTGTCTATCCATTTCTCTGGCTCGTCTTCTCTCTTTCTCTTTCTTTCCCTCCGTTTCCTCTTTTTCTTTCTCACTGGCTCTTTCCATCGTATCGTCTTTCTCACACTCATATCGTTCGCGTTCTTTCACAAAAAAAAACGAGAATCAAAGTCGTTGCATCTCTGTTTAACTCTTTCGCTACCTCTCCTATCATTATTTCTCTTTCTACTTGTCCCCTACCGCGCTTCTTTTCCTTGCTGGACACATGAGGCTCGTGCTGACCCGCCATCACTCCCCCGCTATTCCCCGCACCGCTCTTTCTGTCTCGCAAACTGAGTATGTCTGTGTACCCTATGTGCGCCCACCAAAGTACAGTGAACCTCCACATACGCGTGTACATATGGACGTATGTAACTCCCACGCGCTTCCCGATCTCTCGTGTGCATCACCAGATAAATCTCTCTGTCCGGTACTAACGTATCCACGATATAGAACGTGGTCAGAGTTATATACGTATATACGAACTATCAACGTATATATAAAAATGTATGTACATGTAAATAAATATACGTATATACGTGCTCGGTAGGCGGTGAAGAGAAAGAGGGTTTTTGTGAGGGAGAGGAGGATTTTCAGAGTAAAAATCTAGCGCATGCGCTTTCTGGCCAATGGCAATGCCAACCTCTCTCTCACCGAAACTTCGCTGACCGGGGCTTATCGGCCTTTCGCTCTTTCTCTCTCACTCTCTCTCTCTCTCTCTCTCTCTCTCTCTCTCTCTCTCCCACTTTCTCTCTCTTTCTCAACTCTTATTTTTTTCTTCGTTCAATGCACTTTTTACATATTTCTCGTTAGCCGACCAGAGAACTCCAGATGATTTTGTGCATCAGAAATAATTTCTCTGCCTTTTTGAGTTTCGAAAACTGCGAAGAAATTGGAAAATTTTTTTAAAGTAAAGAAATATGAAAAAATTTAATTTTTGCCATAACTAAAGGGTACGCTGAATAATAGCAAATTATGTTTGGTTCCTCTTTTTCAAATGTAGTAAAAAAAATCCTCTGATTATATGACCCTTTTTTCGATATTTTTTTTCATTATCCTTCGGTTTCTTTATGCATTGAAATGCCAGTTCGTATTACCTTTATTTCAATGTGTATAACACGAATCGATGAATTGCATCTAGATGATTTATTGCATTATCGTCGAGTCGCTATAAGGTAACTTATAGATATAAGTAAAGGCTATATACTTGACATGGTCGATTGATCATATATATATATATATATAACGTTAAAAAGAGTCTGCTCTTGCTCGGGTGCCGAGGGAGTAAAAGAGAAAAACGATATAGAGCAAGATAAATTCTAGCTGCGCTGCCGCGGATAAGAGAGAGTATGCATATAGTATATATTTGTGTGTTACATACATGTGAGTCTCAGCAACGGTGAAAAACAAAATCGTATTTTATCCCCCGGCCGCGCGTTAAAAATTTTGTCTCCCTTGTATACCTACGTCTCATGCCGCGTCTGCACTCGCGTCACTCTTTCTCGCTCTCCTAACACGTATCCCTCGTTTACCATCATCCCACCTTTATACCGCCGCCATTTCGTCTCTGTTTCTCTCGCTGTGTCTCTCTCGTAAACTCGTACATCAAAGCTCGCCCCGCGTCTGTCTTTCTCCGCGAATGCTGCCCCTGTTCCCGTCCGTATTCCCAGCACCAGCGGTTCAACATCCCCCTCTCGCTTGCCTCCTCCTTCTCCTTCTCCTCCTCATCCTCCTCCTTCTCCTCATTCTCCTCCTCTTACTCCTCCTCTGGTCGACTGAACGTTGCAATCCGTTACTGCAACCCCTGAAAAAACCCCCCTTAGTCGACCTGACCAACCCTCTCGGTGAGCCATGGCAGAGCATCGTCCGACCGATCTCTCCCCCACTTCCCTCTTTCGCTCCCTCCCTTGATTTTCCATCTCGAACTCTTTCTCTATGGTCTCTCGCAAAATGTACAGATATATGCCTACCCCGTATAATGCTAACCTCGCCTCCCCCCTCCCCCCACCTTTCCACCGTTTCGTCCACTCGCGCACCCAACCACCCACATTGCCATTCTCCGCCGTGTATCCGCTCTCCAACTCGGCCCCAGTATGTACAACTTATAAACTTTGTACGAAAGCTTTAGTAGGTACAAGCTAACTTTCCATTTCCCTGTATACGCATTTATTTCCTTCTGGCTATGTATTTCGATGCATGCTGCAGACACACACACACACACACACACACACACACACACACACACACTCTGGTACATTATCCCTAGCAGAGGCCAACCTCTCGTTTTCTCTCTCATTCATCGGCAGTCTCACCGTTCAACCTCTCTATCTGTACTCTCCTCTTGCTCCCATCCATGTCTCTACTTGCGATCCATCCCTCCACCCTCGTCTTTTGCCTATACCATACCCCTCTTTGAATTTAACTCCTGTTCTCTCCCTCTCCCTCTCGCCAGCAACCCGTTTCTACAAATTTTAACTGTACAACGACTCGAGTCTACACAAACAATTCTACATGGAAAAATACAATATATTACAATAAAAATAATATGTCTCGACATTAAAAAAAAAAATGATAAATTAATAATTTGGCAAAGAGAAACTTTCCTGTCAACAACTCAATATGGATGAACTCTAGCAAGACTATAACTTAACTCGTGGAAAATTGTCATATCGAGCGCACAAAAACTATTAAACAGTTAGTTTTTTTTTAAAGATTTTCATCATTACATAAGATAACGAAAATCACAGCTAAAACTTATTTTCATTTATATCAAATCTCTTTTAAATAAAATTCTTTAGCAGCATCATTGTTATTTTTCATCGTACACAAAAAAATTGGATGCATAAATATTCAATGTTCAATTCTTTCTTCTGTGTCGAAAGCTAATAATCAGTGAACCTCGATGAGATTACTCTATCACACTGTCTAATCTTCAATCATTCGGACAGATCCATATTATTTACAGCATATACTCGTACATATCCTTTTTTTTCTTCTATTTTTAATAAAAATTGTATAAATTTTTTTTGTATTTCATTTTTATGCGCCCGAAAACCGTAAAAAAATTGATGGACTCATCTTTTTTTTTTAACTTTCTGTTTATAAGCGTAATGTTTACTTGTTCACACAAATAAAATTCAATTAAAATTATTCGCATATGGATGAACTCTTGCCGAAATCAACAAGCTCGAAAAAAGTTATGATAATAAAGACGCATAGACAAATGCAATGAACAGAGAATGGGTATAAATTACAAAAGATTCATGATGAGTATATATATATGATGAGAAATTGTTACAAATGTAACCATCACCGCCCTTTATTTCATAACCATTTTTTCCATGGCTGGTTGGTCATGGTTGGTGCGTGATAGAGAGAAGTAAGAGACGGGAAGGAGTGGGGGAAGGGGTTGGTGGATCCGGGATGCAGAATGCAAACGCTGCGGTAAGCTAGCTGACCACTGCGCGGTTTTCATCATATAACTCGATTAGTCCAGCACTCGGAACTCTTCCGATCTTTCTCCCTATGTATACATACATATATATTTTACTCAATACAGACCACACATCCACGCGTTGTACTCTTTATGCATACATGGATGAAGTATACATGCACACACACATACACACGCACACCCTCACTCTTTCGATGTAATTCACGAGGAATGCAATTTTCCGTAATTGCAAGCGGATGACGGAACGAAACGGGGTGGTGGTTGGGATAAATATCTATAGGCCTATAGTTATACGAACGTGAAAGTACTGGCGAGGCTTGTAGCACGCATCGTCGAGTCTTTATATACGACGAAAATTATATTTGCAATTTTCGATAATTTGGTGTTTAACACTGTGTTACTCACCCCTTGATTTTACATTAAATCGTTCACTATGTGCTACTTTATACTTTTCTTTTTCCCGTTTATATTGTTTACTTGAAAAAAGAAAACACACACACATACACGCACATGACAATTTTTTTAATGATAAAAAGAGCTTTGTCAGTAATAGAAAACAGCCCTTAACAATAAAAAATGAAACTCGAAATTAAGTACCATATTGCTTTCGATATGAAGAACTTTTGGTTTTTTAAACCCTTAAAAAAAATTAATTTGGCAATTTTTTACTCAGTCATGCGCCACCAATTAAATAATCCATCTGGCGTCGTGACGCGTGGGCTCCTGGGTTTTAGTAGTTTCGTCCTAACACTGCATGCTCTACGTTCTTTTTCATATGTACAATACAGCTTGGAGAAGGTATACAAAGGTAAAGTCTGCTTTGCAACCTGGTGATTTTCTCGCACACTGAAGCTTGGCAGGCGGCACGCGTCTGGCACACTTCAAAAATGTATATATGTATATGAAGGTATTTCGGGGTTGGTTGTTCTCTCGACCCTCTAGAAGTATACATTACAATTTAAAAGTAAAATTTAATGAAGCGAACGCATAAAAAAATATATAATTTTTAGCTAATAATCCACTTTATTCAAAATCACTGATCACAGCCAAAAATTGAAACATATAACGAAATTTTTATTTTATATCGTCATTATGAAGTAAACCGTTTTAGAAAGCTATGAGAAAAAAAAATTAACATTTTCGTAAAATTTGGCTTTAAATCGTACGAACGACTATTCCATCGTTGATCACCTGTCGCACCCACTTGTTTTACCACTCATTTTTTTTTCGATTGTCATCCACTTGAAAAACAAAATCCATAAAACTGACACTATTTCGAACGAAGAATATTACGAATGTTACCATAATAGAGTCGTTAAAGATTTTTAAAATGTTTTATTTAATTGAATGACCATTTGAAATTTTTCAAACCACGATCAATCATCTTTTTAATATATTTTTTTCAAAATATATGTCTTCGGTTTTTCAGACTTTTGTATCTATAAAAGTGTGAATAAATTCATGTGAACTTGTCGATATTTTTTAAGTTTCGTTCTGGTTCCTTTCTCTCTCTCTCTCTCTTCTTCTCTCTTTATGCAATAGCCATCCAAGCTCGAATGTTCGACCACGATAACGATAATAATACGTTCGACGTATCTTTTCACACTCGATGAACAAATGCACCAGGCCACATCATTCGTCGAGTGTGTGCGATGAGCAACACATTAAATATCATATAGAATACAATGGACCTATAAAGTTTATAACTATATTTCTTCTAGCATAAGAAAATAGTTACCAACAAAATCCAAGCATTCCAACATTTTCAACGCTCACATTAACGATTAAACTTGCATTATTAAAAGTTTATGTATTTACAAAAAAGTAAAAAAAAAAAATTGGACAGACTAGCAGAGCGATTGTTACATATCAAAGAACGAACATTGAGATAAAAACTTGAATTACGTAATCCATGATAAGGGATGAATTAATTAATCGCGATACTCTCCTTTTTCTTGCTTCGTGAATTATTATAATGTATATTGCATATATACACGTTCGACCTTTTCAGTAAATAAAAATATAATTTATAAATCAGAGTATTATCGGTTCAGGTCTGTTCTAATTGGGTTCTCTATTCTTTTATAATAAAGTCTTGACATTTCCGAAAATATATTGCATATATTATCATAGTATTTGCATCAGTGTGTATGTTCTCGAAGATGGAAATTATGGTAGACAGCATGGCTGGGAATGATTTATACATAAATCAATATTATCCACAAACGCACATATACAGGGGGAACGTATAGTGAGAAGAATAAGGATAGAAATAGTAACGAAATTGAAAAAGGAAGATAATTTTCAAGCCCGTTTCTATATGATTGTATAATGTATTTTCTGGATGGCCACCTGATTTTCCGCTAATTTTTCGCCGTCAGCCAACGTGACGTGAATTAACAGTGCCCAAGAATGTCTCGTGTGTGCGTGTATATACGAATACGTCGCTCCGTTGCTGATATCTGTGTGTGTAAGAGAATTTATTTACCACATAGGGGTGTGCATACGCAGGGCTACAGAAGTAGCCGGAGCTCCCGGTTATATGTTGGACACTTGTGACGGGTCACTTCCGTCGGTGGGTTGAGAGTTTGGACTGACCAGCGTGTGTGTTCTCTTCTGTGCAAATGAGAGAAGCTTCGTCTAACGCATACACAACGTGCTTGCACATATATCTATATAAAAATTAATATTACATGTATGCATTTTATTTATTGACCAGTGAAACAGAAAGATCCTCGTATACGCACACTCGCAGAAATTGAATGAAAGTCACAAGATGCGAGCGTACTTATACGACCACTGCACTCAGTTACCCACAGACTTTTTCATTCTCAGGCTGCTGACCTGTTCACGATAGCGTAAGCTCATCACTCTACACAGGCATACACTTATTTTACAATTTTTTTACGAATTTACCACTACCGATATACTTTTTTTTTATTGCGAATATATTCTCTTGTGTTCCCTCTCCTACATTCCCGATGCATATCCTGCATAATGCAGAAGCACGCTCGGCCGGGCATTCTGCATAAAATAATCTCTTTCTCCGATCTGCGATTTCGCGAGGCTGCGGCACATCCCCGTTATACCACCCTCCGAGGCGGTGCACCCTATATCTATACATCCTATCTTGCATCCAACGCGATCAGCCGGAAGAACGGCAGCATCTTTTTATCTCTATACGCGTGTGTTCGTGTGTTTGCGTGTTTTTTTTTCAACTTTACAGAAATCTAACAAGACAGACGTGAATAGTAAATATACGCGCAATGGGATAGAAATCGAAATAAACAAGATTCCGAGGAAAAAAAAAAACAAGGGGTAAATACTGTTTCAAAAATTTTAACTTGATCTAAACTAATCTTAAAGCTCTAATACGGAAGTTGCAAATGAAAATTCGCTAAAATACGTTTATATATTATTCGGGAGAAAGAGGTTCAAATACATCCACATAAAGTTTGAAAAAAAAAAAGAAAATATATGTATAAAAATTTGTGTACATATATATATATCAAGTACACCATCAAAGTCCTACGTCAATGCTTTCGAATATTAGAAGCAATTTCGATACGTGATTGAGTGGCTGATGATAAGTAGATAATTTTATGATAACCAATAGGTTAATTTGTAAAAGTTCGTATCAAGTAATACATTCAGCTAAGAAATAAATTTTGGATATATGATATTCAACGCATTTTATCCATTGGAGATAAGGCGAGGAGGGCGTATTAGTATATAAGCTCCGAAACAAAGATAGAAAGAGAAACAGAGCAAAGATATGCATGCTGGCTGAGAAGCCATAATATTAAATATGTATAAAAACACGTATTGCTAGAGTGGCAAAAAATGAGCTATATTCAAATCTCATTTACTGACGAATGGTATATGTAGAGGAAAGAGAAAAAGCGAAAAAGTATACTTGTACATATAGCGAGAGTTGCATGAGCGCATCATTCTTGATAAGGGTTGAACTCTCCCAGGAGCCATCGTAGGTACGTGGCTTGCAGCTTTGGAGCGTATCAAGGTTGGCAGCATGGCAGGAGAGGAGAAATGGTGGGGGATCATGAGAAGGTGGTCGTCAGTATAAGCTGGGGTACATCGACACAGGGCCATATTACGGCGAGAAAGAGAGAGGCGAAGGAAAGTATTGGGAAAGAGGAAACGAGTATGCGGGGGGCGGGAAGATATGAACCGTGCAATATACGAAGAGAAAGAGAAAAACTTACAAACGGATTGAAATGGTGGAGAAAAAAGGGGAAAGACAGGGAAGGGGATGCCATGGGTATCGGTAGAAAGATGCAGGATAGAAAGGGACGTGGGCGAATTAACTCGCGCGGATTAGCCTCTGCATATTTTTGCTAAAACGAGATAATGTAAAAAGCTCGCTCTCGGCCTCTCGATCATTTTTTCTCACTCAGTTACTCCCGTTCCTTCTTTTTTTTCCATTTTTCTTTCTCGCTCTCTTCGGCGATTCAGCTCAGCCTATATGCATTCTGTCCTGTTACTGTCAGCGTGTGCAAGGGTGGCAGCTCCCTAGTAGTATGCGACGACCAGGGGCTGAAACGGTCGGGGGTGGATGGGTGTTTGCTGCGATGAACAAGCGAGAGGGCTGGATAGGCCGAAAGAGAGCAGAAAGGTAGAGAGAAAGAGAAATGGCGTAGGGTAATTTCAAGGGAAGAGAGAAACGACGAGAGCTGGACGAAAAGAGAGGATGACTCCGTAGGTATGTGTGTGTGTGTGTGTGTGTGTGTGTGTGTGTGTATGTGTGTGTATGGGTAGCGAGGGGTTGATGAGGGTGAAAGGCGTGGTCAGCGATGGGCCAGCGGGTGATGGTTTTACGAACAGTAGCAGAATGAGAGAAAAGCGAGAGCGAGGAAGAGAAGACGGTCCGTTCATATTTTCTGCAATATTTACTAAGGAATGACTGTTTTATGCCATAGATCATAATTTGAGAAATGAAGATAGAGGGAGGGGATCCAACACGCGACAAAGATATGAACATATAGATATACGGTCAAAATGATAATAGAAGTAAAAAAAAAGTCCAAAAGAGATTGAGAGAGGTGGAGCAAAGCGAGAGATGAACAAAAAGCAGTGGAAAAAAGTTATACGGATGCAACGGCATTTTTCAGAACTTATATTAGACCTTCAACACACTTACATTACAACCACACATACGTACGATACATAATAATGGCAAGCTGCAGCTTGTACCCTTTACTCTTTGCTGTAAATGTATATGCATAACTTTTGCGTGCTTGTGATATGAAAGATAAGAAGAGTAACGTTTTACTGTATGCACGTACATATCCGTACATAGAAGCGTATTGCTATTTCTTTCTCTCGTCGTAAACTCGTATATGTGTGGGTATGCCGCTTCTAGATCCGGGTATATACATACGTGTATCCATCAAATACCTACGTGCACTCGATATAAACGTAAAAATATATAATATACATGTACACGTGTGTGCGTGTGTGAATGTATGTATATTTTACGTATAACGGGCATAGGGATAAAGTTGGCCCATGGGGCAAACGGGTGGTTAGGGTGGCCGCGCGAGTGGGTGGTTTCTGGGAGGGTGGCACAAAGGGGTAAAAATCATTGCGCGCGGACCAGCCTCGAGGCTGATCGATGGTTACTACTGCTGCCGGTGCACTCTCGCACCCTCCGAGCGTCCACCCACAATCCCGTCGACGGTCCAGAGGTTCTCGCGCGTTCGCGTCCGGTAAATCCCTCCGCCATCCCCTTGGCTCTCGCCAACATCTGACTCCTTCTTTCTCTCTCGCTCACCTCGTACGTGTATGTGCATACATACCTGCATACACATTCGTTTATACCTATACATGCATCATGCACGTATATATTCCCGATTCTCGCGTTCATCGTTCCCCCTCGGCCCCGCACGTCTCTCCTGCCATCCCCCTATTTGCGCATATATACATTTACTGATCCCTGGGACTCTCACTGACTGGCCAGACAAAAAATGGCCGTATCGCCGGCCGAGAGAGCTCGCTTGCCAGGCTGACGTCGGTGTTTGATGACCTCGCGAATGGTGGTGCTGGTGGAACAAGGGAGTGAGACAGGCAGAGGCCTACGTGGTAGCAGAGAGGCTGCCCCCACGGGGGTGGCTTGCACAGAGGCCGGTCGCTGCGTTCTCACACTCTCATTTTATATATGCATATACATATATATCTATCTATAGCTCTTATATTCTCTGGCAATCGGAGGACCAGCACACAGAAAACAGAGGACCAGTACACAAAGAGACAGAGACAGAGAGAGAGAGAGAGAGAGAGAGACAGAGACAGAGAAAGAGAGATAGAGAGAACGAGAGAAAGAGAGAGAGAGAGATACTACCGGAAAAGCCCCGGAGGGGTTGTGTTACGACACGGCAGCCGAGAGGGATCGATGATGGCAATGATTTCGCGAGACCCGGAGCTACAACAGCACCAGCAGAACCGTCGCGTTCCGCGCCGCGCACCTCTGCAGCCATCGATGAGGGAAAACGCTGATTTTTTTTTCTCTCTATTTTTGGTTATATTCCGGTCAACCTCTCTACGCCTGCATACGCGCCAATGTGCACGTATTTATTTCAAATTTTTGTTATCGATATGAACAAAAATCGAGATGACCATAGATCGTGAGCTTGAGAGCAAACAGAACATTCGTCAAGCTCACTATTTTTTTTTTTTTTTTTTTTTTTCGCAATCTCAAGCTTACCAGATAAAAATATCTATTTTTTTCAGTCTGTAGTTGCGATAATATGTTATCATTTCTATAAATAATTCGTTTTGATATGTAAAATATATATGAAATAAATTAGGATCAAGAGAATATGTTGGCTAAGAATCCACTATCATAATCATAAATCTGAGAGTTGAATGTGTTTAACTATTACTATATCGATACCTGTAACTTTCTTAGCCTTGGATACATTAACCCTGTGATAGAAGCGTGAGTGACAGAAAAATAGGATATATGTGATTCGTGCGTGGTATATAATCTTGCACTTTCATCAGAAAAAAAATGTCAACGCCAATGACAAGAACAGCAGACGTTTCGTCCCTCGCGTCATACATATATAGATCATTGCGCCTACGGACCGAACCGGAGCACGTTAATGATCCCCAGTAGACGAGCTGTACGATCCTTACAATCTTACCGCGGCTTACAAAGATTCGTGGGTGCCGGTGTTCTCTGTGCAAACTCCGAAGCCTTCCTACATACGTATATACATGGCCCCTGAGACAAAACGCTTCCAGCAACCTCCGGATTTCAACGTGCTGTACTCCTAAACGGATGTATGATATGATAGAATTTCTTCCGTCATTAAGAAAGCCTTACAATATGTTTGCCCGTATATGTATGTATGGGTGTGTCTGCTTGCAAGCGTCTACACTTTCAACGAATTGAAGGTGTAAGCTGGTGGTGGGGTATGAGAGGGTTGTCAGCAGTTTTCTAAGCATTTACCCACGGAGGGAAAAATTATTGACACGACGAAGATACGAATCTCGTAACGATTCTGAGTCAAGTGACGAAACTTTTTCGTTCTGTAAAACGCGCGACGACCAAGAGCCACATCGTATGTCTACAAAGAGTTTCCAGTCGTGGTTATGCATTCGTTTCAGACGACCGAGCATCCGCAGAGAGTATGTCTATTGAAGAAACGTTAAACGCGTAAATTCTCACTACCACGAGACTATCGTATAATTCGTAAGAGTAAAAAAGAACTTTTTATCTACCTTTTTCGCTTATCCAGACAAAAATGTTTTGTGTTTTATGCGAGGAGGATGCAACTACGTCTCAACGAAATAAAGAAAAATAATTTTTTTTTATTTTTATATACCCGATCTTGTTCGACAGATAGAATATTTCTTTATGAATTTCAAACACGTTTTAGATATTGGTTAGAAGAAAAATATTAGATGATATGACTGTTCCCTTTCATTTGGATAGCAATAGGGCAAAAGCAGGCTCATTACGCGTGTATAAAAATAATATATGTATATATTTATCCGCGCTGAACCCTCGCAAAGCATGCCTGCATCAGGGCAATGCTAAACAACGAGTTCAGGAGGCAGAATACCACCCGGCTTAACCTACCCCAATCGTTGGAGTTCGCGTATAGTAGGAGAGAAAAAGAGAGAGAGGAAGCTTTTCCAGTGGCATTGCATTGATTTGGCAAGAGAAGATTGGGAAGAGAGGCAAAATCATCGAAAAGCTCGGCTCAAGGGATATAAATATACCTATACCATAGCGAGGAAGACAGAAATTGAGAGTAACAGTGAGGATGAGGAATGGTACTGGATCCACTGGCCATCCTCATCCCGATGCTGACTGTCAGTCATTCAATGCACAGAAAAAGAAGTAAAAATCATTGAAAAGCGATGATTACTACCCTGCTGCGGGTCGACGCGGCCAGGCAAACCAACAGTACGTTGCAGCAGAAAGGATCATCGAATGACCGGGTGCCTAGTAGACCCTTTCTCCCCTCTACTATCTGCTGATACCAACAACCTGCTACGGGCTTTCATGATTTCTACTGGAAATTAGCCAACTGGCTAACGACCAAATAGGAACTCTTTCTCCCTTTCTCTCTCTCTCTCTCTCTCTCTCTCTCTCTCTCAATATCTAGCATGTACTCTTTCTCTCGCTCTCTCTTTTCTCTCTGTCTCTCACCACACGAGCCTTTCTCTCGTCTCCCCCTTTTGTCTCTCTTTCTCTCTTGTCCCCTATCTTTCTGTTTCGCCCTTTTGACGGATGTACATCCCTTTTCTGCATACCTCGTTGGTGTGCCCAACTCACTTGCGTTTGCTCCATCTCAGTCCAATCATCCCCTCTAAATATATATAGATATATTGTACATAGACACACACACCCATGTCCACACGCTTGGCTTCGGCCATCATCTCGTTGTTCATTTCGTAAAAAAGCTCGTCAAGGACCCTACAGATTCACTGCGTTTCTCTCCACATGATGCAAGCTCCGAGAATCATCGACCGAAATCACGAGAGTCGTTCAGCATTTGTGTATGCGCATATGTAAGGCTGGCTATAGCTATACTTGATGAAAAAAAAAATTGATTTTCATCGAAAATGAAAAATTTTTATTTATAAAAAAACGGTATAGGTATGGTTGGTTTTCGAATAAAAATGCTTAATTAGATATTCGATTAACGACTGTTATTGTAGCTTACATTACACCTTTATACATATGCACTAGGTTTTCATCTGATTTTAGCGATACTCCACCCTCTTTAATGAAAATCAAAATAAACTCAAAAACCGAAATCAAACGTAAAAAAGGACGAGAGATAAGCCTCTTGCATTTTGCGGCTAATTTCAACTCTTCTGTACGACGATGACAGTGGTGAGATATTTTTATAATATAGAGATATATCCACGAAGTCGATATATATAGACGACAGTGGGAGACTTAGATGGATGAGCTTTGAAGCCGTTCGATCGTCCGAGCAACCCTCCTGTTCGCCATCGCGAGATTTCATCGGCCGTGAAAAGCGATTGTTTTTCTCCTTCGTTTCGTGTTTTGATCACTACCCTTCTTCTCATCAATCCAACTCTCAGTTTCACGAGGGAATTGAGATCCAATGAAGAATTTTTACAGCAAAGAACCGCGAAAGAAGACGGTAGCAACGATGCTTCGCGGATAAAAGAGTCGAAGAAAGATCGAAAGTGGAAGGGTGATAACGACGTCTGTAACGAGAATCGTTTCAGACAATGAAAGACACTTGATTAATTCGTCGGATGGTAAACTCGCGTCAACGCAAATTAACTCGCATGGCTTATTTTCTAATTTTTTTTTTTTTACCAAGGTGTTATATTAAATACGAGTCATAGGTATTTTCATTCAAGTTTAATGTGATTAATTTTACATGAATAAAAAATATACAATTAATTATCATTTCGTTAATAACAAAACCGCTTCCATTCCTCCTACCTTAATTAATAAATACTCACATAGAGAAATGATGTAGCGATATATATCGTTTTTTCAGCAAAGATTCAACGTAAGACCATAAGGAGTTGCGGATTTCTCGGGTATAGAAAACGAAAGACTCGGGTAGAAAGCAATAAGCAGCAGAGGCTCGTGGTAAACCGAGAAGTTACACTACCGGTTCGTGATAGAATGATAGACGTTTGTTCGTGAAAGAAAAATGCAAGATTTGCTGCAGTCACGAAATGGCCAAATTGGAGTTGAAACTTTGTTCTCATATATTCTCCATCTATATATCCATGTTGGAGTACACGAAATTCAACGGAATGAGGTGTGAAACGTTCCGGGGATTATTTCGGTAGTGTATAGCTACGGTCCTTAAAAGTATTTTCATTTTAAGTCACCTAATGACAATTGTGCGCTGCGGGCTTTGACGACTGTGCGCTCATCAAAATCTTTGGAATACGGGATCACTGCGATCATTTGCAAATGGATTTCGTCGTCTCGAACTTCTCGAGACATCGCCCTAGAGCAATTATGATATAAAGTAAAACAATGGAAACAAGAACGACTATTAAGATAATAATCGTAAAGGAATAAGAAGTTAAAAAAAAAAAGTATTTCCGTATTCAACAACAGCCGATTAATTTAAACTCACGAAACCCCCTGTTAAAACTCGGGATCATTGTAAATTTATTTTGCCCCGGGTTGGTTTTGCCACAAACGCGAACACGGTGAATCCAAACTTGACGAATCATCAGGATAGGGCCAGGCGGAAACGAGCACGGATATCACGTGTTCCCCTCCTCCCCACCCCCTCCCTCCCCCGC
>JABMBV010026637.1:0-15893 GCA_018906735.1 Mesochorus sp. PSUC_FEM 10030011
ATTTCATAAATTAAATGAAAAAAATATTATATTAAAAGTTCATATAAAAATTATGTATAACAAATTTGCTCTTTTTTTTCTTTTCATAATTTTTTTCACAATGGGAATAAGTGATCAATATAAAAATTCAAACTTTTCAGTATTTTTCTTCTATATGTAACTTGATAAATTCTTTTAATTAATTATCCAATTCAAAGAATCTTTTTAGGCTAATTTTCCAGCACAACAAATACAATTGAGAATTAACAAAATTGGATGCTTCTTATAATAGTATGGGTATAGCTTTTTTTAGTCCTCATATACTTTTAATTTCTTTTCCACTATATATATAGATGAGTGACCAACAATCTTATTTCTATTTGTTTTACGAAAGATGTTTGAGCACCAGTGCGCATCGCCTATTAGGAGTGTGCTGGTGCCGTACTTCCGGTTCGCAAATTCCGGTTGACAGAACTTGTCTCTTTCGTATAAAAAAATATATATTAAATATAGCGGTGCCATGGGAAACAACTATTTTAGTCTTTCTGGGCTTTCTGCACAAATATATACGTGTGCTGTTCCAAGTCCAAAGGGATTTGGTACGTTGTATATATATATATATAAACGGATACGACGGATATGCGGGGTCAAAAAGACACTCGGACGATTAAAGTGTCGGAACTGTGGTCCTTCGACCATGAGTCGTGAACGCCCACAGAGGAGCTCGCACTCCTAGAAAATAGAATCCCAACGTTCCGGTGTCCCGCCCGCTTAACCCCATTTTCAACGATTGAGCACACTACAGAGTCCGAGAACCACTCGCGAGACTGCAGAAAGAGGAAGAGAAAAACTACAGTAAAGAATGCTCATCTTCTTTATTTCACCACTTCTCTAAGAGTATTCCCGAGAGAGGTAGAAACAAACAAGACGAAAAAACAAAAAACGGGATAAACATTAAAACGAGTATTATTCCAATTAGACTGAGAAAAGTATTGAAAAGTGAATAATTGTTCGAACGATAAGACTTCTTCCATTAATTTGTTTTTTTTTTTTCGTGCCATTTTTATTGAGTAATTTTCATATAAAATTTGAGTTGATATTTAGCATTGAAACGATTAAGACGAATCTAAAAAGTTTCATCCAAGTTTTAAGGACTTTCTGAATGGTTTAGAAGATAATACATTTTTAAAAATCGAATAATAATTTGCATTTTTAATATTTCATTGGATGTTTTTTTAAAATTGTTTAATTATAATTGCGATGAATTAAAATGACTAACTATTATTTTTCTGATAATGAAGTGATTTTTACGAATTGTATATGAATTGTGTTTTGTTTTTAAATTTGATAAAATGATTTCCCACTTGTATGCAAAAAATTAATTCGAGCTGTTTATTTTAATGCGTTTTTTATCCATATTGTTCTCTTTCTTTGAAAATCAAGAACTTTTCAAATACACAGTTAATTGAATTAACATTTTTTTTATTTAAAAAATGAATTTATATTTTTTTATATGAATTTTTTTAATGATATACGACTTCTCCTGAATCTCCTAAGCAATAAATTTATATTTCAATTAACTGATAATCAGCAGAGTCAGCAACAATATTCTTTTTCCTATTCCCTGACCTCATTTCATTCGATCCTGAATTATATTATCGTATTTCCGAGAACTATTTTTTTCTCCATGTACTTCCCTTCGCCCTCGACGTCTGACCAAATCACGACTCTTGTCACTGCGCTGCTGGGTCGAGCTAATATACGTATATATGCAGCAGCCAAAGTGTTCTCAAGAAAATCTTGTGAGATCCCGAATAAAAAAAAGGGGCCGCATGATCCTATCGAGCGTGAAAGAACGAAATTGAGTTTACGATTTCTTCAAATGCTTTTGTACAGAGCCATCGCGGAAGTAGTAGAAAGTAAATTTATAACGTTCAGATACTATATGCGAAATAACCGAGACGCCTGACTGAAGAAACGTTTCACAGTAGTACGAGTCAGCGAGAGCAATCGAACCATGTGCTCAACAATCGATCGTGCTGACGAACGAAAAGGAGTTATCCGGCTCCATTTGCATATTGAGAGATTGAAGTCATTCTCTTTTCGTCGACAGCCCAGTTGACATATATACGTATATACATCTTTGTTGATTGACGAAAAAAAAACTCACCGAATTTACCCTCTAGCACTCTCAAGTGGCATCGAATTCATTCGATCGCAGATAGCATTCTGGCAAATCGTGTTCACCGTTTCCTCCTCTCCCTATTTTTCACCACTCGCATGTACGCGAAACCGCGACGAGTATTATTGTATTTCTATAATAATATTAATACAAATTTACCTCCGACTCGAATCACCCCAATTGCTTTTCGAGTCATCTCTTCGACGAATTCTTCACGTCGAGCGAGAACTTAAATCCGTAACC
Organism: Mesochorus sp. PSUC_FEM 10030011; assembly: GCA_018906735.1. NCBI lineage: Eukaryota > Metazoa > Arthropoda > Insecta > Hymenoptera > Ichneumonidae > Mesochorus > Mesochorus sp. PSUC_FEM 10030011. The sequence continues at coordinate 2,405 of JABMBV010026637.1, forward strand.
TGCTTAACTTCGTGTCGAAATTTGATCAAAAATAGAACAACAGGGGTGAAGCTCCCCAATTCACGCTACAACCCTCCAGTATTACAATATATCAAAGAGATTCGTGCTATGTGCAAGAAGATATACTTTCATATATAAAACCAAAGTTTCTCAAACCCTCGGCTTTCGCACTTCCGAAAAATTCGGAGCCAAGGTCACTGGTTCAAGATTCCTGCCACCTCGGCAGTTTCCTCTCGCGTTTACTTCCCTCCCTTGCAGCTGCTTTCAAGATAGAAAATAGCTAGACATCTACGTATCGATCGCTAACAGTCAAAAGGCCCTGAAACGAAAGATTCAACTCTAGAAGTAACCCAGCCTGCGGGTCCTTACGTTTTTGGAATAAACTTCCTGCGAGCAAACTGACATAACCTACATAACTTTTTGTGCCAAAGTCGCATGATTCGAGGCCCTCTGTTTACCGGCATTCATTGCACATATTTTGTCTGGCAAGAGTTTTCAAAGTTCGATGGTTAGGGGAGACTCGTCGCTGCTGCGCGTGACTTTTCTCCCTCGCTCTCTTTATCACCTATATCAGCAAACTCGTGATCTCTCAGACACGTACACTTTTTTTCTTTTCCTTCTCTTCTTCCTTTTCTCCCCTAAATTGTTGAAAGCACGACTTTCAGACGCAGTCCCTTTTCTCCACAAAACTTTCCTCAGGAATGACGAACGAGAAGAAGCGGAAGGCACAAAAAGACGGAAAATTAATAGGCTGAAGAGGACTTCGTTCCAAAGTTTCAAGCTTTTCCTCACTCTTGTGGCCAGCCGCAATATTATTGTACGTAATAAGCGCTGGAAAGGGCTAAGCGTGTCACGATGTTGCTGCTGCTGTTGCCACAATCACTATCTGTTTGGGGTACAGTTCATTATGCAAATTTTTGTTATCAAAGCACCAGAAAATGCGAAAAGGCTTGACATATATATCTCTATATACAGTCAGAGAGAGAGAGAGAGAGAGAGAGAGAGAGAGAGAGAGAGAGAGAAAACTCATGTTAACCAGCCAAGACTCGTGTATTTTAAGTTTTGAGGCAATGGGGTTACATCAGCCTCTCGTTACCCCATTCTCAAAACAAAACTTTGCAAATTACGCTCGTTTCCAGTTCAGTATACGAGTGCCAAAATACGTGTAATACCGTCGAGATGCTTTCCCCGAACGCACTTTGTATTTGTGTTCCTTCGAATGGAGGAAAAATGAAATACACGAAATGTTAACATAAGAATAATCTATGAGCTGGTTAATAATTAAAAAAAAAATAAATTCATATCATCGTAATTTAGTAAAAATATATATGGAATTTAATTATAACTTTAAGATTAATGTAGAACTATCCACATCTAAAATTACAATCCCTACAAGGAGCGTTAAGTGGATAAGGCCTCGGGTCTGCACGCCACGGGCCTGCCTTCAAATCCCGGTAAACATCGCTGATTTTTTCAAGTGTTTCTTTCATTCCAATCCCAATGGTTGAGCATTACCTTAAATAGAAAATGTCCTAAGTATGAAATTAGGTTTTTGGAAAAATGATATAAGTACGGTGAATTATTAACAAGAGGGTTGATGATCTTGTAAAAAGGCCGAAAGGGTTGTCCAAGTAAAACTCGAAATTATTATTATTATTATTGTTGTTGTTACACCTACCAAGTCACCGACCAATAATGCATGTAATAAATATTAAATAATAACTGCAAATTCGTTTCCAGTTTTATATGTCAAGAATTTAATTGAAATTCGTCTTAGAGCCAAGTAAAAGGTTAATAGATTTTTTTTAAGGTAGATATATTTTGATGCGAGCGTACTTCCTGACACGTTCATCTTAGGCGTCGTTTTTCAATCCTGTTTTACGAGAAAAAAGCGTGTTATAGGGCGATTCTGTGCAAGCTCATTTATGTTTTCCCACGGTCGTTGGAAGAGAATCGTGCGTACAGACACAAGTTTTCTCTGCGTATATGTATCCAACCGTACATATACGATAAGGCGTGCGAGGGTGAAGGACGCAAGAACGCGTCACCGAGTTAATATATACACACGCGCCGCCGCGTCTCTCTTATGCTTTTCCTGGTGGGATTCCAATTTTCCGAACCAATGATCTTCAAACAATTTTCTCGCGATTAGGTGTGACCTCAATCGGGTACATGCACTTTAACGTTATACATTCTGAGCTTCCTTTTTATTATAGATATAGATATATACGTGAATCGAACTCCCATAGTTTCGCACGCGTACATACATTACTTCTTTCAATAGATTTTTTGTAATTTCCTATTAAAAAAAAAAGAAACTTTTGTCATGCATCTGTCGCACTAGAAACATTTTTTCTTCCTTTTCTTTTCATCCTTTGTATTTCTGTTCTTCTTACATTGTTACGAAATGTTAACAAGAAATTGCGTATCGATCGGCATATGTTTTACGTACATTTTTTTAAAATCTTTATTATTTTTATGATCGAAATTTGAAACGTCCTATATTATTGTGTACGATAATACGAGCTGCAGATATCGTTCTGCACATGCGATCCGCGAAGTTGAGCACGGAATTGAAATACGAGAATAGGCAATTGCGCCAAATCGATTTTCACTGTATATTCGGAAGCTGCGTTTGTTATTATACCAATATTTCTATTGTAGGATTAACGACTGTGCTTTATTTAAATATATTTTTTTTCGAACCTATAATATCATATTTGTATCATTCACACATCTAGATATGATTGAAATCGACTGAAAATCAATTGAAATTATAGATTTTACAAAATTAAACGTAAAAATAATGTGAAAAAAATTGAATTGAATTTTAAATATTGTATGTTAATTATTTTTGAAATACCACACAACTCATTTTTATAAAAAATTAACTTTTTACACTGAAATATTAGTTAAATTTTCAAAATTATGGGAAAACAATACGCGGATATCTATTTATTGACGTCATTTCTTAATTCGAAATTTTATTTCGAGTAATATCAATATTACATTTAAAATTTACCCTTTTACTCTTTACTCTTTTATTTACCCTTTACCGTTTGTAATTCATATTTATATAGATTTGTATATGTATATTTATATGTAGGGAAGGACCTCACGTCTTATCTTCTTTCGTAATGTTTTATGATTTCATATGATAACACGATTTCGTTGGGGAATAGATATATAGTGGGAAAAACCGAGAGAAAATGTAAATGAGGATTGAAACGGGGGAGGCTAAAATAAGGGATAGATGAGTTGGGAGCGTGGATGAAAATTTATAGTTGGGACAGTATAGAGATGCGATGTCCGAAATAATTGGTACTCTGTACGAAATTGGAATCTCGCCAGCGACGAAACAAGGTTCGTCTCCTCGTTCTCTCTCCTCATATTTTCGCTTATATTCTCTATCTTTCTTTCTCTGTCTCTGTCTCTCTCTCTCTCTCTCTCTTCGTTGACTTTGCGACGCTAACCCGATATACTGACTTTCTTAGATGACACGTTGAATCGACCTTTCCTGCAGTATACAACATATACGGGATAGTATAACGTGAAAGCTTCGCCGGAGCTTAACCACGAAAATTGAAACTTGCTGGATTAGTGTCGAAGCCGGAGTTATACCGTATACTAGATATATACGTATTATATATATATAAAGAATGTCGCAGTCTCGACTCTAATCCCAAGAGACAAGTACGTTCGAAATCATGTTCCGAACGTTTAACGAGTATCACCTTTTAATAATAAAATCCCAATCAAATAATTCATGGTTGTATATGGGGCTAAAGATTTGTCGACATTCTGGATAATGGCAAAACAAAGAAGTAAACTAGTTCCTTGATATGTTCCTAACTAATTGCTCAATTGATATGTAATTGATAGGTGTAGGTTTTTATAATTTTTGAATAAGTTTTAAAATGTAATCTAAACGTCGTGTTTTTTTTTATTTATAGAAAAATGGTTTAACTTTTCAAGAACGGAGAAATTTCAGTCAAGGTCAACATTTTTTTAAGGAGTCAAAGAAATAAATGAATGCAATCAATTTCATTCATAAAATTCCCAACCTGATCGATATATCGACCAGCCCCGTTTGCAAACGTAAAGGGCAACATTAAAATTTGGCGCTAAATTTTAAGAGTGTGCTCTTTCGTAATTCGATACATTGAATATAAAAAAATATATAATGATCTAAAAAATCCTGTTGGCATTCTTGATCTTAAAAAATCAAAATATTGATAAAAAAATTCATTTAAAAATAGTGATTTTCAAGATTTAAGATACTTTCAAGAAATTTTACACCACTTCTTCAATATTCAACGCATCAAATTTTCTTTGAAAAATATCAAACATTATGTTTTTTTTTCTGAGTGGTTGATATATCGACCACTTTCGTTCTTAAAAGGTTGAAGAAGTGAAGAAATACATCCCCAAAGTTACTTCCTGAGAGGTGGAAAAGTTATCCCCTTAGAGCTGTCAAAATCATGTCTTCAATACTTGAATACAAGGATTGGGGATGAATTCCATCTCCTTAAATTCTTTTTTCTGCCAATAAAAAAAAAATACATTTGTCGCCTTGATTTCATTTTAGAATAATATTCAAAAATTATCAAAAGCAGCAGGGGTCACCTGATGACTTTTCATTATGAGACAAAAAATAGCACAATCGTTTTCGTAATTGCTGATAAAAAGCTTTAAACAAATTCAGGTTTATTTAACGTAGACATTTGGTGGATCAACGTGAGGGTTTTATGCGCGAATGATGATAATGAACCATTTTCCCCAAAACGTGGATTATTTCTCTTTATCTATAATACCAATCATTTATTTATTGTCATCAGTTACGAGAATTTAAATTATCGAGTGCAGAAAATGGAAAAAACAAACAAACAAAAGAAGTTCTTTCGATAGTTCAATGACATAATTTTACATGATTTTTAGTGTCGTTTTTAGCTCAATAAAACACAATGAGATAAAACTTTGTCCTTCTTTCAGGCATCATGTTCCTTTATTTGCTTCATACAAATTCATTAACTTTTTGTACACTACAGTGTATAACAGAGCAAACAATCAAATTACTCGTTGTTATTTGAGAAAAAAAAAATTAAAAAATGCATTAAAAAACAACAATTAACTAGCCAAGGGCTATTCAAGGTGTACTCTATATATAGAAGCTAAACTAACGAGGTAAATTAATATTAAAAAAGAGGCAATCATATTTCTGACCAAGTAGATGTATACGTGGCATACTTTACTTTGGAACACAAAACGCTATTAATAATCTGTGTTATGGATATACTGTTACTTCAACCCAGAGAATACAAAAAAAATGCATAAAAAACATTTTTCATCGTGCCTTATTATGTAAAAATGATTGTTTGCCTTCATAACGTAAGCATAATTGCTATTATATGTATTATTATTGATATTTGCATTAAAAATGTTGCAAATATTTAAATAAATTAAAAATCATGTTTATAACAAGAAGGTCTAAGAAAAATGTAATAAAATGCTGAAAAAATATGAAGGCAGCATGCATCTTAGTTACTTGTACCAACATTAAAAATATTAAAATTGAATATAAAAATTCAAAAAATATAAAATATAAATGTAAATTACAATTTATAAATATTAGTGAATATTAATGAGAATAAGACGATGTTCGAAAGTTAGATTTCTCGGTTGAAGAATTTATTACCAAAATATTGACATTTTGTTCTGGCAACTCCATCAGAATGGAAGTGAAGATGGAAGAGGGCGAGTGTCTCGCTATAAATTGTCACGAGAGTAAAATCAAAGCGAGTTGCACGCACTGAGGGAGGGTTCGGTGCCATTTGGAGAAACTCCGAGGCGTCGTTTGTGTGGTTTAACTTTGTTTGAAAAGCGAATTGTTTTGAGATGTGTACACGTGTGTGCGAGTGTTTGGCGGATTTGGGTTGGGTGTGGCGAGAGATTCGGTGGTACAGAGAAGAAGGAAGGTGCGGAGGAGACATCTCTCTGAAGCAACATCAACTTTCAGCGTTGATGGGAGAGAGCGCAGACTTGTCGTTTATAATTTAATTCGGCTAATACCGCGAGGTAGCTCTAGAGCTAGAGCTCCAGCTAGCCATGCGGAAAACGGATTGGACTGTCGACGCACGAGCGGTCTCAACGTTCCCACACATCAACTTTTACCCACGCGCGAATAATTTAATCGGCCCAAAAGTTTCCTTATTAATTCAACGCAAACACGCACTCATTTGCCGACGTATAATATTGACGTTTCTTTTTTTAGCGATATCAATTTTATTAAATCCCCGATTATATAACGATTAACCGATAATTACGAGAGTCTTTATTTTGACGTTTTATCTAATTTATCGATACGTATCGTGTATTTCGGAAAACTGATGAAAATCTAGACCAGGCCAGTGGGGGAAACTACATCGAGACCGTTTTACTCTTGTCTCTTGTCATAACTCTCTTTCCCTTATATTCTCTCTCGCTCTCAGGGAAAGCGGAAGCGAACAATGGGTCAACCGCCCCTGGGGAAATTACGCGGTTTCGTATTTTCCGGTGGCCAACAATTCGTGCTCTCTCTCTCTCTCTCTCTCTCTTTCTCTCGCTGCTGTTCTCTCGTGAAATCCTAATCCTCTCTCGTCGGCTTTATCGAAGAGGAAGCTGCGGGATATGCCCCTCTCTTTCTCTCTCGCTCTCGTTCGAATATCGCTCTACACTCATAAACGCATATTGCTGCACTGTAAATATATATAACTGGAGAAAACGTTCACAAATAAATATAAATATCGTCAGATACTTCACGTATTGTTGATTGAATGCGATGAACAATTCAGTATGAAAAAAAATGTTTGCAAACAAAAAATATTCCATCAACGTTGAACATATACAAAACCGATAAAAAATCTAGGAAAAATAAACGATCGAAATTCAAAAAGTAAATCAATGCAATTTTTTTTTTGAAAATTAATAAAAATTTTTAGGAAAATACATAAATTAATTGACAAGAAAAAATCTTGAATCAATGTCATGTAAGAAACTTGTTCTTGATAATATTTTAATTTATTTGACAACTTTTTGTTCAATTATAAATTTACTTGTTTCGAGATGTAACCATATCTCTTGATATATATCGGAGCGAGGCTTTGTCTCGGTAATTCGAGGTTCCGGCCATTTCCCAATTTCAACGTTCTCGCTCTCACTTTCAGCAAACATCTATACCGTTCGAATAACTGCATAAATAATTGTTCTACATGCACAGCTCGGTAAATTCACGATCAAACTGGTATCGTTCTCTCTCTCTCTCTCTGTAATTGCTCCTCCATCTACTTCATTTGTCTGCTCGTTTATACGATCAAAATTTCATCTACATAAAATATTGTGTACTACAGATCCTATATAGAGCTTCAGTCTCTCCAATATATACGATGGATTCAGACAATGCATGCGAGTAAATTTCATCCACTTTTTACTTCTCTTAAGGTAATTTTTAGCACTCTCTAATTTCCATATGACTTTCGAAACAAATAATGTTTTAATGGTCTTCGAGTCAAATTTGATCCCGTGTATCGATTGAAGATTTTTTCAACGAAAATATTTGTAAGCTTCAGTAAACAATTATCAAAGTTTTACTCGTATGTTATAAAAAATGTACAGAAATCGTTTATTAATATATATTTTCTCTTTTTCACAAATAATATCTATTTAATTTTTTTTCTTTCTAATTAAAATTACTATCTGTTGTTTGCTACAACAATAAGTAATTTTATTGTCGATTTAAATAACGCGATGAAAGTGTGTTATTTTAGGAGCTTCATCTATTGATATTTATTTAAAAAAAAAACTTCACCATTAATATAGTGCCTATACAGTTCGACTGTATTGATTTGAGGTTTGAAATCGTCGAATTTTGTTCCAGTTTTCGCGTTGTTCCCTTAAAAGCTTTTTGAAAAAACAAAAATGTATAAACAAGTTTTAAAAATAATCATGAAACCATTTGAAATATTGTAAATATCCAGAAAAATAGTGAAAACGTTTGGAAAACAACTAGAATATTTCATTTTTATCAGTTTATTCTTTCGTTTCGTCGACTACACTATATATTTCCATTTATTTGAATCGAACGAATAACACGTTTTATCAACGTTGCATAAATATATAGTAGTAAAGTTGACACAAAACAAGCTATATACCGCTATACTCTCGACGACGAGGTTTCTCGGTGCTCTCCTCGCACAATATCCTCGAGAAGGTATATATAATACGTGTACACCCGTTGTAAAGCAGCCGCAATCCATAGAGGTCTTGTTGAACGGACAAGGAGATTTTTGATCGTTGTACCGCGCGAGAGAAGGAAGTCGAATGAGATAATGCGTCTGTGTGTGTAAGAGAAAAGAGAAAATGTGCAAAAGAGTGAGAGAGACAAGTTGAAAGTTGAAGAAAACGACGAAATAAGCAACAGTTATTATAGGGGAATAAGGCCCTGGGTAAATCGAAGAGAAGGGAGAAACGAGATGAGAGCAGGAGAACGATGAGTCGAGGAAAAATGTGTGGAAGATGCTAGTACCGAACGGTATATCCACACACTATCGAGAACATGAGAGGCGAACGAAAATGTCGATTCTGAATCTCTATACCTCTCTCTCTCTCTCTCTTTCTCTCTCTTGGCTATCTTCTTCTCTCCGCCATCACTTCTCTGAGTAATCGCGTTGGTTGCGTGTGTTGGTAGCGGACGTTCGTTCTCGGCGCGGTATTCACCTGCTGTTGCTGGGCTTATACACTCTTTCCAGCGACGATACTTACGCTCCGATATCGTCTTGAACGTCTTCTTTTTTCCATTTCACTGGCCATCCACCTCCCTCTCGTTTACGAGCGATAGAAAACTTGTACATGCAATACACTTGTCGAGATTTCTTTTTCAATCATTTTTTTTTTCCAAGATTTAATATTCAACGCTGGATATAATATAATCTTTCGTATATTCAATAACTATTGAATATATTCGAGCATGAATAAATGGAGCTCGAACGAACGAATTTTTGCAAATAAACTTCAACGAATACTACGCATGTACTATATCGTAATTATTTCATCGAAAAAATGTCGATGATTACTTTTCTTTTTTTTCATTCGAATAACGCGCATCCTTTTATACAATAACGGTAAAAAAACCGTCATATATGTAAATACAAGGCTTTCGAAATTTATTCGCAATCTACTACCTTTCTACGAAATGACTAAAATGTTTTCTCTCACTTTCTTTCTCTTTCGCTATCTCTCACTCTTTTTCGCATTTCCCTCTGAGTATATTATTCGTCGAGGATTGAGGAGCGAAGACGGAAAACGAGGCCGAGAAAGAGGAGGACCTTTTGGAATACTTACCGAAAGTACATGCCGTAAGCGGCCGAGATAAATTCGACGATAGAAAGAGCAGGATGGAGTAACACGCGGGTGCGCACTCACGTATGTAGTTGTGTGTGTGTGTGGGTGGGTAAAGAGAAAAAGAGAGTAAGAGCTGATCGTGAGAAGAGCGAAGAGTCGGAAGACTCGGTTGAATCTTCTTCGCCTTTACCCTCACCATTCGTCTCTTGAAAACTTTTCGCGAACAGCACACGAACGCACATTGTGCCCACAGGGATATATGGTCCGTTTCCCCTTTTAGCCGGGAAACCGACGATTCCGCAATCGCCCACTGAGCGAGCGAGTCGAATGACGATCGGGAAATAGTCGCGGATAGGGAGAAAGAAAGAAAGGGGGAAAAAAGTGGAAGCTTTTTTTTCTCTTCTCTCATCCGGTGTGTGGTACCAGTTGAAAATGGATTGGAAAACGTTTTTGACCAAGTTCCGCGTTGCCCTTACTCTCGTTCCTGCTCCTTGTATTATTATACTCTCGAATAGAATCGAATCTTTCGTTCTCTCTCTCTCTCTCTCTCTCTCTCTCTCTCTCTCTCTCTTTTTCTGTTTCTCTTTCCTCTGGTTTCGCGACTTGTTCGAGGCTCTCGGTGATAATATAGTTTTATCGCAAGGTGGCAGGAGGTGGTGGAGAAGGAAAGAACATTGCGAAGCGATATCAGGGTCTGAAGAGACGAGATCGTTCCTGAAATTGTATTGCTTTTACTTTTACAGAAGTATCTCGCTATGGGAAAGATCGGATCAAACTTGCACGTTCTTTTGTAACTCATCGAGCATCTCTAGAACGTGAAAAACGTTTCATACCATTTTTCCAAATATTTTCGTGAAATATAAAAAAAAATTTACATCTTATTTCATTGACATACATTTTGTATGATCGACAAACTCCCATTTAGGTTTTGGGTAACTTTTATTTCAATACCATAACATATTTTTTCTTTTAAGCTTATACATTTACGGTTAAACTTTTTTATATATAGTTTTTAGCAACTATTTATAAACTTTATGGGAAAAAAGCTCCTCGAATACAATGCCAAAAGGAGCAGAAAAAAAAGTTTTGCCTTGTAAAAAGACAGTTGTTTCGAAGGTCGCGAAAACACGCGATGAAATTATAAGCACGAACACGGAATGGAGGGGGGCTTGTAGAGGGGTTGAAGGCGGCAAAGTCCCTCTCGGGGGTTCTGGCCCTGCCCTGGACCTGCGTTTTCGTGTTCGCGTTCGTGTTCGTCCGATCCATTTTTAAAGATGATTCATACCACCTTCTTGCTCCCCCCTCCTTCCTATTTAATGCTTTTCAAACCGCATACAATCGTCATATAGAAAATTTCATCTTTTGTCTTATTCAGTCGCTATTCAACCGCAATAAAAATAGTGGGACCGCATTCGCAATTGGATGTTTATGAAAACATTGCGAGATATATAAGAGAGTGAATATAAGCTGCAGCGATTTTGTATCATAGAATCTATCGGTGCCTGGATATTCACGATTGTATAGATGTTTGGCCATCTGCCACAGTATCTCTTTCTCTCTCTCTCTCTCCCTATCTCTCTATCTATCGGAAGGCCACAATCACTCATGGACAATGACTATCGAATTATTCGACATTATTTATACCACTCTTGCTCAGCGTCTTGCTCCTTTCCCCTCGCAAGCAAAGATACGTGTCGTCATTTCCATGACGTAGTTCTTTCAGGAACGATATTTTTACCGCGTGTATTACAAGTACGAGATTAATCGAGATGACTATCCTATCCACGAGACAATATATACATGCGCAGGCTGTCATGATGATACGAAAACATGACTACCGCTAATATACGGATAATAAGCGTGTATAATTTTAAATGGTCATTCCACGGATATTCAAGTTAATTGGGATCTCGTAGAATTTTCTTTTCACACGTATACGAAATAATCGTATATCGTATTAATAATTGGTATATCCTGTATTCGCAGTCAGCCTTTTAAATAATGGTGAAAATTTTTAATTCTTTGATTATCCGTATTATCGTATTATAGGTCATGTGTGTAGAGCTATTAAACTGCGTTTAATTAATTGGTCCTTTAGCTGCCATTGTTGCAAATTTGCTACGTTCACTTTGATATCGTGGACAAAAGCTTGAGTAGCAAATAGGTTACTTCATAATTCCATCAATGTATCATAGACAAAGCTATGGTAGCTAGGATAGCTTAAAATTGAATAATAAACATATGCATTTTTTTGATATAGTAAGAAAGTTGTGAGAATGTATGACGTTTGCTTTTTTGTTCAAAAAATATAAAAATACGCATATTTAAAATTTTTTTTTTAATAGAATTGTGTAGAGAAAGCTCAATTGGATAATCTAAGCTGTGAAAATGTTTGATTGAATTAAAATAATAGTTCGAATCAAGCGTGTTGACAAATTATTTACAAATTTGCCTACACTGGCCACAAATGCTACTTCTCGGGTCTTTATCAATAAAACTATGGTTTGACATTGATATTCAATCCTTTTTTAGCCATATTATTTAAAAGAAATAATTTTGAGCTATCCAGAAATAGGCCTTTGAAAGATTAACTTGAAAAAAAAAAACATTTTATTTTTGTATAATTCTTGACATTAACAAGACAGAGAATTAAAAAAATGAAAATAAAACAATATTTAATTAATTATATATACAACTATTTTATAAAATACATTTTTCTCAAAAGAACTTTGAGTAATAACTTGATAAAATATGTTTTAGTAAGTTTTTACAGTCGAAATTGTCATTGCTTGTATCTCGCTAAAACCGCATATACAAATATACAAATATACAAATATAATACATATATACATGAACGAGAAGTATATGCTGTAGTCGAAAATCTGACGTAATGCATCATCCGAGAGCCGGAATACAGCCCATCCCATATATTATTGTATGATGTAACCAAGTATGTTTATGTACTGTTTGTGTTTGTTACTGTTGCGTAGAAGCCTGTTTGATACAGAGTATACGTCAACAAGAAATCATATACGACTATGGCAAAACGGGATGTGCACATAGCGCAGCGAGAGAACCTCCCGGAGCAACTGTACCACAATTTTCGTAGCTATATAGTTGGAGCTCTCCCTCTATATTCTACTCGCTAGACCTCCTGGCCTCCTTATCATTCCTGTATGTACATCATATACATCAACGGCATTGTATACATAAGGGCTCTTCTAGGTCAACTCGAACAAGTTCATCCACTCTGTTTTAACCATAACTACACATTCTGCCTTGCCTAAATAATATTTCAATCGAAATTCTCAGCCTCCTTATCTCTTAAGCCAGTAAAGCACAGACTGAACATTCAAAACCGCAGTAACTGTATATGAAATATCGCATTTTTTGGCAATTTAAATTTCACACTTTTCAAAATATTTTTTTGACAATTGTGCCAATTCTACAGTTGACATTTTTTTTGTAATTTATTGACAAAAATTGCATTTTTTATCCATTATTAATTTTACACTTGAACGATTTTATGACGTTTTTACACGAATTTTAAGTATAAGTGCGGTGTTTAATGTTTTTAAAAAATCAGAGCTTCGAAACTTACATAAATATAGATAATACTTTTTAATCTTTTAAAAATAATGTTCGTGCAGTTATTGATATATAATTAAATCAGCTGAGAAATAAGAAGGATAAGGTGGAAAAATCTTGCAGAATTTTGAATTTTTTATTTTCAACCAGACAGCAAATGCCTTAAATAAACTACGTAATTTCAGGTTGCAATAATGACAGGGCGATAAAATCCATTGGAAACTCTTCTATTTGTACTTTTATTTACAAGAAAGCCACACAGAGAGAAACATGGCAGATAGTTAACTTTCAGAAATTGTTTAAAGATTTGTTAACTCATCGTATCGAATTGATATAAAATTTCATGTATTGAGGTTGTCATATCGTTATAATCATAATAGTATAAGAAAAATACAGGTGAAATCATTAAATTTAATTTTTCTAAAAGAATTTATTGAAAATTTTAATGAATGCTCTCGAACATCATATCAAGTCTTGTGAACAAATAAAGGAGGGTTTATCAACTAGTTATAAAAGATATTTAATT
>JABMBV010026638.1:0-25977 GCA_018906735.1 Mesochorus sp. PSUC_FEM 10030011
GGGGAGCCAAAGAGGGGGGGTGGGGAGAATACGAGTGGAAGTGGCGATTACAGGGATAATAAATTAACGCGTGCGACCTTATCGGGACTTATAATTCATCAAGCCGGAGGGGTTACGTGCGCGCGATGTTGCGATGATCTCTCACGAGAGAGAGATGAGCTCTCTCGCAGCGCATATACTGTGTGCTCTGCCCAGCATAAGAAAGAGCGACGAGCACAAGGACCTGCGAGCACGCGCATTAACCTCGTAAAACTCTAACGGCATTCGCGCCCAAGTGTATCCTCTCATAATCCCCCAACAGGGGGAAGAAACTATGTATACATCATGAGTGTATGTGCACTCACGGGAGAGACTCTCTCTCTCTCTCTCTCTCTCTCTCTTGTAACGCGCATATACACACCACGGGGCACCTCACCACCATTTTCTCTTGTTAGAACAAACTCCAGCTGATAATAATAACAATAATCGTTATAATTTTATGTGCTCTTGAGACAAGTGCTTCTTGCACGTTGACCGAACGAAAATGTAGGAGATGCGCAGTTTTACTTAGCAAATGGAATAGAAAACTTCTTCAGTTTAGTAACGAATAAATGAGTCTGAAATTCTTGTGTGCCATTTTCACTTTTTTTTCAAACGAAAAACAGTTAAAGATAATACATATTTTTGGGGAATTTCTGTACAGGAACCACTTTCCTGAATTTGTAAAAAAAAATCTTTTTGTGAAAGCTATGGGGTTTTAAAATGTGTAAAGTAACAAAATTGTATGGCAATTGTAATTTTTGGTTATTTTTTAATAGTATACTAATTTTTTTGGCTCAAATTGAGATTTTTTTGTTCTGCATTGAAGTATTGGTATCAACTTATGCCAGGTGAGATTTTTGAATTGAATCAAGTATATTCACCCGCAATAGTCTCGAGCGAAACTACTTTCTCGTAAACGCGCTCTCACTTGGGCGCGGATATATATAATTTTTTTATTATTCTCAATTTCCATATCCCTATTTCTAACCATAATCAGAATCACTATCTTTGGGGTTAGAGTTATTGATTCGTAGATATGACCGCATGCATAACCGCGATTTATTTCTCCGCTGTTTTCAAACAAAGCTTGAGGGTCCATGGTGTTGAATTTTAATAAAATGTAATTCTCGTTTTGAATTTTTATTTGAACTTTCTATCGACCTTTCTTTTTTCGAATCTCAATTTCAATATTTAATACAAGTGTTAATTGTCATTATTTGAAAAAGTTTTAATTGAAAATGGTCATGTTATAAATAAAAATTTAGAAATGTTTTAAATTGCCAGGTTCACTAATTTTTTTTTTATTTGATGTGGCACTTGTTGAAATTGTATCTCATGCTCCCGCTCCCGTCTCCCAGTGTGTGCGTGCGCTATTTTTATTTCTTTTTGATAAAATGCCTCTCCATAGTTTGCGTAGCCACGAGAGACACGTGAAAGTTTGTAGTGTTGGCTCGCATAGTTTTCCTTGCTCTATATATATAAAATGCATACATATCTACGCGTATACACGATCGAAAGTTCACACGAAGTAAGAAATTTGCTGGTTTGCAATTAAAAAAAAAAAAAGAAAAAAAAATGGAAATACGCGCCACCGATCTATACATATACGAACGTATTTCATATTGATCCGAATCGTAATTTCTTTATATACGAGCTTCTTGAATTACGTAATTTTCCATGAAAATAAAAAGAAAAAAGCGCACGGATTCACATAATTATATTTACTGTATCGAAATCTTTCGTGATTGGCAACACATTTGTAGAAATAAAAGTGTATACATGTATATATATGGTAGTGATGAGGACATTTCATCGTTTCTCGAATAAATAGTGCATTTTATAACCATATATCGAGATATATGTACGTTGCTTCTGCACGGATATATACACGCGTATATGTATATACGATGGAAAATACAGTTATCATTAATTATCTCGAATGACTCGAACAAATAATCCAATTCCGCATTGAGACTCAAGGAGCACGGTATATACAGAGAAAATATAGTGTATACACATGTATATCTCGTTGATTCTTTGGTATATTCCCGACATACATAAATGCAAAAGGGAGCATTGCGAACGTGCACTCTCGCGTTCTTTCCTTCTCTCTTTTTCTATTTCTATCTTTGCCTCTCTCGTATACGTACGTTACGTGCACGAGTAAAAGTAATCGAAATTGCGCGTTACACGGTTCTTACATACTGATCCTCACGCAGTATACTCTTCATCTCGCACAATAACTCTTCGCAGCGAGTGCACTGCGGTAGTAAAAAAAAAATTTTTTTTTTTCTACAAACAAAACAAAATACACTTGCGTGTATATGGTATTTAGTTGAAAGAGAGAAAAGTAACAAAAAAATAAAATAAAATAATAGTCGATTCTTCCATCGTGATTTAAGATCCCATAGGAGTCCCATACGACGCCCGGACTCTCATCGAGTCCTGCGTCGCTGCAACGAGCAAACCTACGCGCAATAACGCCAAAAGAGTTCGGTGCATGCGGTGCAGCACGTCGTATACGCGCAGAGCTCTCCTGTGATCTGTACACGCATATATATAGTATATATACCTATACACTTGTCGCATCTGTGAACAGGACATATCCAACTGTATAACGAGGTATACAAAGACTGCATATGCACGATCTCATATATACTGAAACACGAGCTGTGTCGAAGCAGCCCAACTGCAACTGTCGTCATATACATACACACACACACATTTCCTCGTATACACACGTACAAAGTTTATCCGTATCTATATATATCGGTCCATCGAGTTCCGTACTTCGATCTTATACGCCCCGCAATGGATGTACATACACGCGCAGAACGATCGAGCAAAGCGCATTTAGTTGCGGTGCGAGAGGCATAGCTGCCATTATCTCCAAAGACAGAAGTCTCCTACTCTCTCGCGGACTTCGCGAGAGAACATGCACCTATCTAAACGCGTATTGGCTATTTGTGATATATGTATACGTATGATAAACAGCCATCGAATTTCCTCAAAATACTTCGTTCTGTGTTGAGCAGTTTCGGTATACAATTGAAAAAAAAAGATCATTTCATTTAAATCTGTACTGCAGATCCATTGATAATTCGTAAATGTAACTTTGAAAATTTCTGAATAATCGTTTACACTGTTTTCACGATACCCACAGATGAAATTTTATTTCTTCACGTAGGAATATCCATGTTATCAATGAATATGAGATTTTCATATAAAATGATATCAAAAAATGTGAAAAAGGTCACGAAAAATGTCAAAATCTTTATTATTTTATTATAAAATGTTTCTTCTAAATTATTAATTAATTCTTTATTTTTTTAACAACGCAAATGAACTTTTTTATTTAATTTGCAAGAATATAGAGGCAAAGTTTCAAGTGAAAAAAATTTTTTACTAAGAATACTTTTTTTTTGTTAAATAATAATTAGAAGATTGTAAATGCAATAGTTAGAAAAGAATAATATAATTTCGGCAAGTCAATGTATCGAGTATTCAATTGTTTATTTAGTTAGTTGTACAGTTTTAATGTTTTACATGTTGAAGTATTTTCAAAACGTGGTTTCAAGAATGATCAAACCTATTAAATTCAAATTAAGAACTGTTGCACACAATTTCGCACATATAATTACAAATCGTATATCATAGAATATTTTTTAGGATTTTTATCTAAAAGAAAAAGAGAGAGAGAGAGATAGTGTAGATCGAAGTTGTGTGCGCACAGCGTGGTCCAACTGGGCGGGCGCGCGTCTAATCCGCAATGTACGTTTTTATTACCACGGTAGCCGTGTATGGATCGAGTACTGGCCTGCTATGGCCAGTAACTTGGCAGTGGCTTTGTGGTCTACATATACATATTCTACATATATACGTATTATAACTTATTTTCTTTGATACAAGAGAACGAGAATGAGAGAGAGAGAGAGAGAAGGAATGAGCTTGTGCAATACGCAAGAATAAATATAGTGCACGTAAAGCCCAACTCGGTATTACTTACAGCAACGAATCCGCAGTAGCTCAAACGAACTAACGCTACATCCCATCGAAATATATATATATAGATTCGTAATAAAGTAGTAGCTTGTTATGTAGGACTCACAGTATTTTATTTATACATGGAAAAAGTTGAGTTGAAAGAATATTTCATTTGGCTAACGAGGTGTGCAATATCGACTGCCAGATTATTAATTAGCGGTTTGATGGCAAGAAACCAACAAAATTATAATCAGTTAGAAATTTTTAGGATTGAGCATATACAATCCAAAATTATTAATGAACCCAGGATTTTAAGGTTTTAAGATTTTTTTAAATTTAACAATAAAAATATTGAATGCTTCGAGTTTAATGAATGGTTGTCGACCACATCTACATTTGTATAAAAAAACTGCCACATTCCCATATACTTATACTGTGAATTCTTATGAGAAATATTCATACATTTGTACAGTTATTATATAGCATTCAAATGTATTCATGACTAGTTATTTGAGAAATTGATAATTGAAGGCTCATACATCATTTGCGAGAGAAACAATGATTACCAAATAGACACGTGTATTGTTAAATTGTTCGTTCAGCAGGCCTCCACTTAAATATGAAGAAAATCATCTTCACGGATGAAAATTAGACGTCGAACGACGAGCTCTATATAAATGCTTGAGCATGCAGCCATTCTGAACGCAAGAGTTCAGTGAAAGTGGTCCGTTCGCGGTCTGGGGGATCACAGGGCAGCCTTTTACTAATTAATTATTCTCTTCTAGTGTGCACAGGCTGTTACAGTTACGTGTATGTGTACACATATGTATAAAATATCTGGTATAGGTTTACGGAACGTGTATTATATCTTAGGGTCGTGAAGAGATGAGGTCGATGGCTTTTTAAACACCAGTCATTAACGGTCTTGACTCTCTATTGGGCTTTCTACCACGATTTTCTTAGCTAAGCGTCTCTCTCCTCCAAAGGCTCCCGTCGTTCGATGTTTTTTCGTATTATTCTCTTAGAAAAAAAAACATAATAATAATAATGAACCACTAATCAGGGCAAATTGTATATCTGGTTATAGTCGTTGGCGGGTTATAAGATTACGTGTTTCAAACCGGAAGTTTTTTCATTTTTTTTTCTCTCTGGTCCTTGTATTTAGTTCCCACCATCTTTCTCTCTGTCTTGCTCAATCATCGAGAACCTTCTCTTCGTTCAAGCGCTCATTCCCTGGATATCTATTATCCGTAATATCTAAATCACTTTGTCCGAGTCTCTCCTCTCCTTTCGCTCTCTCTCTCTCTCTCTCTCTCTCTTTCTTCTTCATCTTTGGCGATGGTCGATGCTGCGCGCGGCTCTTCTCCGTTATAGCCATGAAAAATCTCCACGTATCCCGATAAGCTCATTTCTCTTTCTCTTTCTTTCTGTGAGCTCTCGCGTTGAGCCAACAAATCACTTGGCAACCGATAATCCCTTTCGACCTTTTCCGGTGACCTTACGTGCTCTGCGCCATATAACGATATGCTATGGGGATGCCCTCTCCCTTTGAGCTGCTGACCGTTCGTTTTCACGAGGTCGGATAATACACGTGCATATTACACACCCGGAAGATTCAACTGGAGAGTATGTGTGTGTGTTCGTGTCGGAAGAGAAGGGGATGAGAAAACGAGACGCGACGTGATCGAGGGGGCTCGCACGTCCTAGAGAGAAAAGATTTCTCGAAGACGTACATACAGATAATATATAGCATACATTATATATAGTATATGCGTTCGGGATAAACGCGCAGGTGGGTTTGCCAGTCGTGAGATTTTTTTAACCCGCGAGACCCAAGAGATGGCATGCATATGTGCGTGTCGGATGAATGAACTTTATGAAAACAAAAAAAATTAAAAAAAAAAATTTGGTAAGCAAATAATAAATGCGATAAGAGTAAGTTTGCACCCGGTTTATAAATTTGGTCGAAGCAACGCACACAGCACACTAAAGGTATCAAATAAATGTCTGATGGGAAAAAAAAAGTTATTCATCCTATGGGATCGCACATTTTTAAGATCCTGTGATAAAATTGCTCAGTGAAAGTGACGGAAACATGCGGACATAATATATACACGAGATATTTTATCGTTATTCGCGGGTCGCGTGCAATCCAAATGTTAAAATGAAAAAGCATCTGCATATTGTAAAAAGTAATCGGGAAGGACTCACATCACCGCACTTTGTGTCTGGCTTATTCGTACCGCGAATAAACTTGAACAATGTTGTTACTGCGTGTGCATACAATTAGCGCTGTGAAGAATCATGGGAACATATCATCGAAATGAAAATCAATGATTTTGTTTTGTGGGTTAAGGTGATCATGTCACGATTGTTATTGTTAGATGAAAATCTAAATTAAAAATTTCTCATAAATTTAATGGAATTTTTTTTAATTAGGGATAATGGAATTTTTTAATTAAAGCGTGCTTTCGAATATACACTCTCTTGAACAGACAGGACATAAAGTGGAATAAATTGATTGACTAATTATTCAATGACTATTGCGGTTGCAATTAAGAAAAATCTGACACTTTTGATTATTGCAAAACTAAAAGAATTGTATAAACTTAAAGCCCGCGTACATGCAATCGAGAGTTATGACGTATAAGACAGTGTGCATTAATCGAGGCGTTGTGTATTAGGGTTTTACAAATAAACTCAACGCCATTGGGAACATATAGCGCTTGAGAAGGACAACAATTACTCTGTCAGTCGTTGTTCTCGCGCCTCGCGCTGATTTCTCGGAAACCGCGATCATTGAGCACAATCAATACTTTATTAGTTAACTGTGCAAACATATATACATATAAATAGAAATGTATGTATAAGGAATAGAATAGAAATAAGAAGAAAAAAAAAATGAACAATCATGTCGAAAGTGAGCGCAATGCAGTGGGGGTTCTATCCATCGATCTATCTCGCCCGCATCATTTTCTATATTTCTTTGCGTTATTCATGGGGTCTAGGTCCTCGCGAAGGGATATCGGGAGAACGCAATTTCATAGCACACACTCTAATACTTATATATATATATACATGTCACATATACATGCACACTCGTAAATACACATTGTATTGCAAAATAAAATTCGTATAGATATATGCAACCCTATTAGCTGGGTCGCTCTCAAGGCTGCCTATGCGCGCGCTCTGTCTCTTGGTGCATAGTTTCATTGCACGGGAATATATATATATATAGCTGTATATAATACGCCGCGTCACTTATTACCGATGTAACGAGATTATGGAGTTTTTTTTTTTTTTTCTTAAAAAGGCAATATACCAGACGTTTTTCTGCGTGCGTGGCCTCGCTTTCGTGCTTCCCACGTTTCAAGGGTCTCTCCTCTTACATGTCACTCCTCGAGCTAAAGTGTTCTTTGCGGATGACGAACAAAAGATTTTTATCACGACTCTGAGATTCCGATCCTAAAGGTGTACTACAAATTCGCATTCCGCAATGATTTTTTTTTCATACGCTTTGTAATAGAAGTTGAAAAAAATATATTATTTGTATTTTTTATTGTTTTGTATACAAAATTTTCCGTATAGTTTCAGTAATGGAAGAATTTATTTGTCGAATTTGTTAAATCGTGTGGATTCTTCTGATATATAATAGAAATCCTTTTCGGTACCTTTTGTGGTCATGATTAAGGAAATCAATAAAATTTTATGCATTTTTTACGTACGAATTACCAATCGGTTTATTTTCAATCGATTGTGTGTGTGTGTGTGTTTTTTTTTAATTGCTAAATACGGAGGTTATTTACGGATTGAAAAAAAAATGAAATTAATGCGAACGAGTTTTGCGAATTTATACCCCCCCGGGACATTTGTTCTTCGCTCGATCTCTCGAATCGATGCTTTTCACTCGGTGCCCATAACTGTAATTATACAGTTGACGTACATGACGTATCGCAACGGATGAGCCAATATGGATACGGGAAAGAGTAGCGAGAATTACAGTGAAAGAAAAAACGAGAACAATAAAAATATCAGAGGATTGGAGATCATTGAGAGAGAGAGAGAAAGAGAGAGAGAGAGAGAGAGCTAGTACGAACAAGAGAAAAGATTTCGTAAATCAAACTTGCAGCTTTTTTTTAAATGATTCTTGGGGCCCGCCTGGCTGGTTCACAATTTACGCGATAAATGAGCGCGTGAGTGCGCGATCTCATGGGCGGATAACTACCGCTCTCACCCTCTGCTCTTTCTTTTTCTCACTTCCTCTCTTTCTCTCTCTCTTTCTCTTTCTTATTTGATCAACGCTTGTTAACTTTTAACACACATGATCGGGCGACACCGGTATTGCGTGATGAGAGAGTTCCACTCCTTTTCCATGAAGATCTTCGATGGCAATTTTTTCCACGATTCAGAATAGCCGATCGATCAACCGTATAATTATCATTTAATTGCGAGTTCCACGTATCAACGGGTAATTCGGAATTAAAAAAAAAAAAGGCATCAATCACAGAGTCGAACTGTTATGAAGTAAATAATAGTATAAACAATAGAGCACATTGAGAGATGCTCGACGAATTCCTTCGACACCTTCGAGTGACTCATCAAGTTCTCGCGCTCAACTCACATCGGCATCTCACAGAGGCATCTCATAAGAATATAAAATAAGTGCCTTGTTCAAGAGATCACTTTGTGATTCGACAAAATGCAGAAGAAAAAAAAGACCCATACGTGCAGGACGCGAGAGTTGGTGTCTCTGTATCTCTTAGTCTCGTGACGGTGCGAAGACCGCCGACTGCGTGAGCACGTGACGTATAACAGAATGAGTAAGAGAGGGGAAGGGCTCGTGCCCTCGAGTATATCGCAATGAAAAGTAGATGTCGACTATTATACTAACGAGTAAAAGAGCTAAACTTGGAAGAGCCAACATGTAAACTAATGTCAATTGAGCCTTTTTGGTTGTTAGCATCTTATGGGAAAGTTATAGGAGTCTGCCGAAAGAAGTCTACACCTTATTTCATCAATGAAAGTCACGGAAAAAGTTATACATGTTATAGGTTAGACAGAGTTCGAGTCTCGAATCTTCGAAGTGACCGACAATAGTTGCATTATCTAAAAATCCAACGCCTTTTTTAATACCATTCGCATCACTTTCTTTGTTCCATATCGATAAATCTACAGATTTATAATAATATAATATAATCGTTTTATAATTAACATTGCAATGATACATTCGAATAATTATACTCTGAGATAACACGGTTAATCGCGGGTAAGATTCGCTCTCAAAGTATGCGCAAATCCAGAATACGGGCGCAATAGTGAGTGGCGACGGGTACAACTTTGAGTCCTTGAAGACGAGCGGACAGACTCTAAATCCTGGTTTAATGTGCCACAAGAGCACATTCGCGTGAGGCCAGCCAGGTGGAGATGGATTTATATAAGCATTTTCCATTCCCGTATTGTGCGGCCTCTCTCGACAATTCGCGTTTGTGTGTATGATACCGAGAGTTATATTGGTGTATACCAAGCGAGAACGCGCGTCCTCGCTCGTGTTATATAGTCAAGCCTATTGTGGATTCATCTATATAAGTCTATGTATGTAGATATTTACAATCGCAAATATCAGAGCGATGACTATCTCTGCGGATGATCGCTCTCTTATTACAGCAAAACTTTCCAGTACGTGTGCAAGATATCACGCAGATTCATTATAAAAATCATCTCATACACCCTTCATTTGTAAAAAAAAATTCTGGCATCTTTTGAAGTATCTATAGATGCAGTTATAAATGAATTTTAATGAAAAGAAAGGCAACTGCTAAAATTTATATAAACGATTCGAAATTTAAATATTTATTCTATACTTTATAAACACTTGAATTATAACATAGTTCTTCGTTCAGTTAAATTGTAAAAAAAGTTATGTAAATTTAAATATTTTTTTTTTACTGGTTATCGTTAAAGTTCACGTAAAGTTCACAACAGTTTTTTTAGATAAGTTTACAATCAAATCTCAGAATATTAGTCCCAATAATTTTATCGTTTCATTAACCCTTTTAATTATGATGGGACTCCTAGAGTCAGCCAATTAACAAATATTCATCTTAGAGCCCAAATATTGAACCAATAATTTTGCTGCCATTCACCATATTGTATCCGCCATCTTGGATTCACGAATTCTAAAACTCTAACCCTAAAAATGTATGACTGAAAGGATTAATCATCGTATTTTTATTAATAACCCGCATTTAATTTGACAAAATATAGAGGCGAGGTGTCGAAACTTATTTTAATGGTTTCTTACACACGCGTACGATAAAAAGGTAAAGCTGTATCTGAAATTCCTTGAAAATACCAGCCATTTTTTAAATGTTTCATGATATTTATTTCATTTCTTTTTTCGTTGTACAAGCCTGGAGCTAACCATAGCGAACATACGGCTTGAAGAAACAAAATACTCGCGTATAAATCTTCTTGATCGGAACACGCGGGTATCATGACAATACGCGTATATTCTTAACGTTACCCAATCTGCATAGGTCTTACTTACAGGGTTGAATGGGTTCTCTCTCTCTCCCTCTGCTATCGAGAATATTGTGAGGATAGATCGATATTCCTATACCAGGGCTCTATTCTATACTGTACATGAAGTCAGAGGATCGCTACGCCTGAGAGACAACGATCCACTGCTCTCGTAAAACGCAACGTGTGCTGCAGCGTGCAGGGCTGCTGGCACGTCAGCCAGACACTGCACAATAGCTGGAGCAGCGCAGTAGCAGATATTGCTTTGCTGTCTCACTGACTTTGGTTTGCTCTGGCCACTTTTCAGGTGAGCACAGAGGCACACACATTGCGCACACGACAGCATGAAGCTGCATATAGACCGTGGGTATATTTACGTTACCAAGAAGGCTCGCTTGTGCTTCAGGGGAAAAATTCTCCACACGATACTCCCTACGTTTTTAAAAAGGAGTCTTACATCCATCAGTACCTATATCCTAGCACGCCCTATACGCCAAATGGTCAGAAACATCATAATTGATTCCCTTGAGATCACGAATCTTTGAGAAATTTTCAACTTTTTTTAGATACTTTTACTTTAAAAAATAAAATAAAATACAAAAGTATGAAGAAAACGGGTATGGGAAAATTCTTGAAAATAACGAAATTGCAGTAACTGTTTTAAGGCTCTTGCAGGCAGATTTTGGCTATGTTTATCGAGTAGTTCCAAAGAAAATATGTGATAGACTTACTCGCAGTTCTTGATAAATAAATTGTATGTTAATGATGACACAACGTGTATCGTTGAACACGTAAAATTATGATGGATTTTAGTGAATCTCACATGGTGTATAGATATTGAAAAAAATATTCGTGACAACGTGTATGTGAACTCGTCACGAATGTGTCAGGTCCAGCACGTATATGTGTGCGTGGCACGAGCAGAGTTATCTCGAAACGAGAGTAAACGCGAGTTGTATACTGTATAGGAATCGTTACGCCCGATCGCGCATTCCAAGTATCCATTTCATGAAGTGTCCAAACGAGGGGAATAATGAAATTCCAGGATTATACGTGTAATACTTTTGTATAAGGGAAGGAACGTTAACGATCTCCCCCCCCCTTTATCGCTCGAGGCTTTGAGTCACTTACGGTTTCTGTTACCATACTCGATAATGAGAAATATTTTTGTATCCGGTTGTATATTTGAGTTATAATTTTTTTTTAAATACGGTTTGAACGTGTCAATTGGGTGGGTATAAAAGTAAACACTCAAATGATAAATGGAAAATGTATACGCTAGATCACATTACAAGAGGAGCGATAAAAAATAATGTTTGCAGGCGCGGGATATGGTGAAAAGAAAAAAATCACACGATATTGGGTACGAGAGGTCTCTCATATCTGTCGTTCGCGGGGGTAAATGTATAACGGGAAAGCGGGTCTCGGGAACCATATACAATTTACGAGCAATAAGCCTCTCTGCGATCTTTAAGGACGTCGTTAGAATTGGATACGCGCGCACGCGGCCACGACCTCGTGAGCCGATTCACCTTTCCACAGGGGACTATATACGACGATATGTGTACCCCGTTGCACCCGCTTTTGCCTAGGTTTATATGCATCGCTGACGGCGATATACCGGTTAACGCTACCACAGCCATTGGCGACTCAAGCGATTCGATCGCTTTTCCAATTTAAGTTACTCACAATTATAACCGATATTATTCTACGTCTTTTGTCAAGAAAGTTTTTTTGTATATGCCTGAAATAGCAGTAATAGAATTTAGATAATTTAAAAATGTTTTGATAATTAAGTTGTTAATTACATCAAACGAAATTATTTTGTATGCTCAGCTTTGAGCATCGGTAATATTTCGATTACTATGCAACATATCTGTACTATATTTCGTGGTCATATTCATAAATTTCCCTAGCTGGTAACTTTTTTTTGCTTCTTCTAATTGAAAATCTTCCCACAAAACTGCGGTATGTCATAAAATATGCGATTTACGTTACATTGATCGTAATTACGGCTATATTTCTACCGAACGTCTTGCTTTTTTTTGTTTTTTTGTGTGCTAGTTTGGTTTAGTGCACTTGCCAATTGCTTCAGCGCGAGCGGCCAAAGACTAGTCCACGTATATGTTACATGCGACCTCGGTATATGCGCACCAACGAAGAAATGTACCTTTGGCTCGCTCCTCGCTGAAGTTATACCAGCGGGAGGGAAAGAGAGGACGAACGGCCAACAACGGGTGCGGGGATTCTCGCCAAGACACGGAAATAGTTGCGATAAATCGCTCACGGCTCCGAGCGCCACGAACTATTCCATTATAAGCCACTGCGAGCCCGCGGAACATCGCAGACGTGGCTTTGTGTCCGTCGCGGGGATTCTCTGATCCCTTGGCTTCTGCTGTTTCGTTGCTTCGTCTTGTTTTCGTTCTTATATTCCCTTTGCTTCTCTATTTTATCGTCTTCTTCTACTTCGTCTCTTATTGAGCTTCGCTCTCTGTACCATAGTGGATTCCGCGAGTGATGCTATAGATATATATTCCTAAGGGCTCTTCTTCTTCTTCTCTCTCTCTTTCTCTTTCTGTACTAGGGCAAAGATTACACAGAGGAAATTGCATCGCATAGCGGATCAGACCTGCCATTCATCTTTATCGTTTTACGCGAATTTATCCAGTCTCCATAGTTTACGAGACATATATCTTTCCACTGAGACTTTCCACCAAAGATTGACAATTGACGAGAGAGAATTCGTGAATAAAGTACTCCGTATACAGCAGTAAGGAGAAATTTTATGAACAAGGAATAAGAACTCTCCTCGAGTTGTCGTAGAGATGCACTCGACGAACTTCGTCACACAGAAAATGCCCAGTCACATACGGCAGCTGTAATCTATCACTCTGACAACTGTAGAGTCCAAGAATATACTCAGCAAAAAGATAATTCAATATTAATTATATTGAATTTGTAACATCATTTGAAATCTTCTGATTAACTTTTACGCGTAAGCTATTTCCTCAATTCTTTTTTCTTCAAGAATGTTGATTTTTTCAATGACAAATTTTCAACAACAAAAAGATGCATTTTACACGTTTTAATTTGTTTCTTACCAAAGGAAACTTGCAATTAGTTCAGAACTTTGTAGTCTTATCTCGTCCTGTATATTGACTATTCACATACATTTTTTTTAAATAACTTGTCGTTGAGATGTTGCCGCGTCTCTTGATAAAAAATTAACAAGTTTAGGTGTTGAATCATGTGGAATCTGTCACTTTATCACAAGTAAACTTATTTACAAGAGGCACAAAAGTTTTTCGTATTTGCGGTGTGTCTATCGAGTGATCGTATAACAATTTCAGTGTGGACGGAGATACACGTAAAAACAAATTGACCGCATGTACGTATAATATACGTATACATATACATACGAGGATCCCTAGACTTGGTTATTGCGGACAGGGAGTCCCGGCAACGGCGGACACGCCTATGTTATTACTATATTTCTCATTCTCCATCTTTCTTACTCTCTCGTAGATTGATGGAATCAAGCAACCAGTCATTTCACGAGGAAATCAGTGAGAATTAATATCGGGCTATTAATTTCTCCCCGCTACGGGCCTAGGGTTCGAATGCACACGCGGATTATCCTTTGCTCGAATGGTGCTGCTCATGTATATATACAGCTAATATCTACATATACATTCAGACGGATATATCGAATGTGCATACATCCGATACGGCAGGTACGTCGTGCAAACGTGTATCGTCTATAACGTTTGTACATATATATATGTACGCGCGCCTTTCGCGAAGGCCCCATAGAGTCTGTAGAGCAAACACATGAAAAAAATAGTGGGCAATTCGATGGGAGAACGTTTCCGAGCCTTCCTACGTGATTTAGGGGTAGCGTAAGTGAGATTTTTTTCTCTCTCAAAGAGTACACACGCATCTCGCGGGCCGTGAACCCGCGTGAACCCTTCCAGGTGGGCCTCGCTCGATCGATCCTGACGAGAATACATGTGCGGGGAGAATCAGTCAGTCGGTGCGAATTAATGCTCGCTCATCGATTATGCGTTCGGCTTCGCCGCGGGTGTATATTAAATGTATCTCTGCGATGGATATAATAACGTTTCATATACATGAATAAGCGCGAGATCGCTCCAATAGATCGTGAGTTCGCGGCATCCTAGACTTTTAATTCTTGTTTTTTTTCAAAAGCTCGCCAATCGCACGTGAAAGTATCGATATGTATTTTCACATATGGGCCTTTATAATAATGCTCCTGTCTTTACATGTATTTATTGTGCGTATATAGCGACAAGGACATGCAGATGTAAAACGATTGAGATTCGAGCCCACCTGTTTTTCAACCCGTTGCTTCATTCCGTATTACTCGGACCGTAACTTCCTGGGAAACAATTGCCGAGGCTCCTCAGATATAGTCAACGGTTCGCGTAATACTGGGACTTACCAACAATCGAAAACAGTACGAGCTTGCAGTACGGATTCATTTATTAATTAATTTTTTATTTGTTTTTATAATGCACCAAGATTAAATTTTATGGCACATCAAGGTAGTGGAAAGATAATGGTACAATTTTCAGTTGGTTGTCGACCGTCAACTACATTTTTCTCTATTCTCGTGCCCCAGGCTTGATTTTGATAATTAGCATAATTTTCCCATTGTTTCCCATTACATTGCATGCTATCACTTTTTTTTACCAATATTCAATTAATAATAAATAAAAATTTGCGATTTATTGATGACAATGTCAGTTTTAAAAAGCATGATAATATTGAAAAACAATAACGGAAATTTTTTCAAAATATGTATTCAATTGATTAAGTGCATACTGTCACGATTCGCCTTTAACAAGTGCCAGTAAACCATTAGGGTTTACCGTCACTCAACCTATTGATGCGCAGTTAGTTATCGAACAACTGCTGAAAATTGTTTCATGGCTTCCCATTATTTGAAACTATGCTCGACCACGTCCAAACGATGCGGTAACGCGCGGAGTCCATTGAATCGTTACACATTATATAAATATATATGGATAAAGTGCACATGGAATAATAGCGTTACACGTCGTCCTGCATACGATTGAGTGGACGAATTCACATACATTGTTATAAAGAAATATTCATCGTAGTGCAGTTCTTGGATCTTGCTCGGACAAACGTCGTTACGAAACGAGAGCTTGTTAAACCCTTATTTATAAATTGACTAACTACGGAATCGGCAAACAACCATTCCTTTTTACAAAATTAAAATGCAAACAAGCATAGTGAAACAATAAAATAATAATGAAATTGAGTAACCAAAAAATAGAAAAAAAATATTTTACGAATAAAAATCGTTCTATCATTAAAAATAGAATCTTATAGTTATTATCGGCGTTACATTTTATTTTAATCAAACAAGATTTATTAGTCGAACGAATTTTCGACTTTGTGCGTTTCCATTTAATTTCATGCTTGATTAAGTCCGTGTATTGGCTTGTCTGATAAAATATTTGTTAGTATCGATTGCATTATACTTTATGATAAATGTATGAAAAAATTTGTATACGATCCGTATCTAATGATTATCGATAGAAGTATTAATTTAACATCAATTGCAAAAAGAATCATGGAGTCAGACGTATAATTCACGTTCGAAAAGTCCGATAGGTCTGACACCATGAAAACGTTATATCGTTTGTCCAATGGGATAAATAGACACATACATGACTGCGGAGTAACACGAGGAATATAACCCCAGTGTGTACAAGCAAGTTATAAGCGTACACCAGAGTTGAGTTATCATTAAATCGGCAATAATTGTATACACAAGTTGCCAACGGGAGGAGGCAAAATAAAAGAATTGTGTAAATATATTACAGAGAGTGAGAAAACGAGAACACGAGTGTGTGTGTGTGTTCGAGTACGATGTTACTTATATAAATATATGTGTAAAATACACGTATATGTATATTATAAGTACGTGAACATATATATATAAAAGAGGCCTGAGCGTTCGGCATGAGCGGCTTTATGAAGCCGTTGTAAGTTCGCCGCGGGGGTCCTAGCGGCGGGCGTGTTGCTTGCCAGCATAAATTACGCGCGATTTTGCATTTACACTGCGAAAACGCTAAAGACGGTGGAAACTCTTATTTATGACGTATATGCTCATATAATAATACATATAACTATATATGCAACACAGGTGGTGAGCCTCGTATATAGAGATAGCTACATATATATATAAGGAAAGAAAACAGAGGCGGGCACGAGTTCTGGAGTCAAAGGATCGCAAGAGAAGCGAGAAGACTGTCCGATAGATACACAGAAGATTAGCCAAGTCCACGGCATATAGAGAAAGCCTAAGAACGCTGAACTATCAAAACGTCACGACCGTACATCGTTATATATACCGTGGACAAGAAACATCTTAATCAAATGAATTGCAGCCTGGTGTTACGCTATGAAAAAAAAAAATTAATATCATAATGTGTATTTTTTAAATGATTTTTTTTATAATACATTTGTAAATGTCAATATTTTCAAGATTTTTTAAAAGATTATTGCTATAGCATCTATGCAAATTTATCTGGATGTCTTGTGACTGAATGAAATCTTTTATCATTTAATACTTCGAGAATGTAATTGATTCAATATTAATTTTGTCTTCAGAATTGAATTCAATAAATAACGTTACGATATTCGGTACAGAAAAACAATACGAAATTCTACGGGAGATTATAGTAAAAGATAAACGCGGTGCACGAAGAATTACTGAATTATTATACATATTAAATGTAGTGATGATAGGTATGACAAGCATGACTTTAATATTATCATTGTGAACGAGACTTGTAATATAATGACTCATAATGTCATATTTTAATGACAAAATTATCATAAAATAATATTTACAATTCATGGTCCTATAGCGATGATTAGGTAGTCGGTGGGAGGATCTATGAGCCCGCGCAACCTATCATCGGGACAAAATGTATGCTGTGACAGCGTATACGAATGATTGAGAGAAGAACCGCTTGGCTAAACACAGGGTATTTTAACGAGTTTCGAATTAGAAAGTTTATAAGAAGAGTTCTTAACAGAAAGATAGAAAGAGAAAGAGAGAGAAAAGAAAAATGAGTTGAACGATGGGATGTGGTGACACTCAAAAATTGAGGTACAAAGAAAGTAGGGATTGTCCGTCGAGAGGTTCCAAAGTATCTGAGCCTAATTGTATTATATAAAAAAAGAAAGAAGAGTGGAGGAGGCGGAATAGCTGCTGCGCCGATTATAATCCTTGCTGCGCGCATGTATATTTGTTGAGAGTTCGATCGTTCTTTGGCTATTCGTCGTCCTAGTTGCAGGCTCCAGGAGTAGCAATTAAAGCCAATGGTCTAGCAAGAGCTCCTCCACCAGAACGAGAACCCGCGGTAATCTTGCGCGTGAGTATATATACAGTGACTTTCTACGGATAACGATCGTTGCAGCAGAATCCCGTGCATCTGCGTGTCTCTCAGCTCTCAAATGTTTCTCTATATATATACATATATATATGCAGTTGTCTCCACGCCTGCATATATACTTGTATTCAAATAGATTCGCTCTCGCATGCACATGCTACCAATAACCAGAATAGCCCGTTTCGCCAAGCTGCGAAAATTATTTCTCGTAGCCCTCCTCCTTCAGCACGTTTTTCCTACTTCGTTCTCCATGACTATCTCGACACACCAAATTGAGAAACCCCTCAATTAAGAGACGTTCCAACAACAGATTCGCGCGCAAGAAATCGCTTGCCTCTACCACCTCTCGTCACTCTCGTTTTGCATAAAATGGATATATGCATGTGGGTAAAAGTCTAATATTTCATAGCTGTATATTCTAAGTATTGCCAAAGAAACTTGTACCTATTTTTTTTGCTCCATTTTAACAACAGATAAACCTTCATTTTACATGAAAAAAGTCACGAATACGGCTGATTTATAAATTACTTTCATCAACTCAACTGTAGACATGGAAAAGAGTCTGAATCATTTTCTATTGATTGAAATGTTTCATTGGTCAGCATTTTATTATTAGATAAAAAAAATATTTTATGAAATTTAGCAACGATAATTGGCATTGGCGATAACTATGAAAGTAATTAATTATCGAATATATTTTGTCATCAATAATCAATAAAATGCTCTCGATAAAATGTATAAGCAATTAATTCTTTTAATTTTTTAATGAGAAAAATAAAACTTTACCGAACTAATTAAATATTTTCGATTGAAAATCTCATAATAATAAGTTACGAATTGCTACGCACTTTTTGTTAACTGGATTCATGTCGTGGGTATTTTTTTATTACAATTTGTTTGATGCAAAGTGATTGATACGAGTTTCCGTACCTTCGAATCGATGCATCTGGAGAAAGAACGGGTTGAGTCGTGTATATACGTTCAAGCTACGTTAAAATTCGCGTAACAACTGACGTAACGTTCGAACAACGCCTCCACCATAGTCGGCAACAGTCAAATAAGGCGAAGCTCGGCATTAGACATGCAAAAAGAGACAGAATGTGAAAAAGAGAAAGAGACGCAACGTTGCAGAGCTCTCTCGTAGGGTCGACGCGATTTTCTAGCCACGGTGGTGTATGTGTGATGAGAGCGATAGATAAGACATAAGAAATGGACCGCTCGCGCTCGTCTTTTGCATTCGCGGTACGTGCGCGTATATTTAGTTTAAATCGCATACTTTTGCCACTCCTGAGGAGATAGGGGGCTAAGAGGGGGGGAAGAGAATTGCGTAAAATATTGCAACAGGTTATAACGAGCACGGGAGATTTATAGAGTTATTTAAAAATCTGTTGCATTTAATAATAAAACTAGACGTCAACGGGAAAACTTTAGAGTGTCGAAATTATATCATATCTTTGTTTCACAATAGTAAATTGTTCAAAACAATTGAGATATATATTACGAATTGTATTTCAGGGTGTAACGAATAAGAAATAAAAATTCCTTATCATTGAATTCTTAATTCCATACATTTTAATTCAGATATCATTTAGCTTAAAAAAACTCTAAAAAGTTTTTTTTTTTTCAAAAACTTAGTTACAAGATTAAATCATTTTTCTTTTGTACCAAAATGAAACAAGGAATAAATGAATAGCCGAAGGCAATTTATTTAACATTTTCCTGTTAGACCTTTGGCACAAAGATTGCCACGGGGCCATTTTATGACAGCGAGTTAACATAGTCACGTTTTTACAGTCGACGCATGCAGTCGCAACGGAAAGTCTTAGCGGCGATAGTTTCACGCGCATTTCACGATCGATTTGAAAAAAAATGTTCGAGACCGAAGATCGTTAGTCGTGCGGACGATCGACGGGACAATATAGTGATTTCAGTCGAAGAGGTAATCTCGTACGAGTAATTCAACAGAAACAGGAAAATCACGCAATCGTATGGGATAAAGGATAGCCGCAATAGAAAAATATATTTAGAAAAAAATGTTTTTCTTTTTTTTTTTTAATTGGTAATATACCGTGTAGGAGAATATAGTTATCCGGTTAACTGATGAATAAATACGGAAAAGTACAATGCCTACGCGTTGAGCATGAGAAGAGGGAGGGGGGGTTGAGCTCTCTTAACAGCTTCCAGAGTTCCCGATGGCCAAACGTCTGCCCACGCTAAAGTCTCAGTATATATCTGCATGTGCAGCTTGTGTTACTTACACGCGGCAGAGTTACAAGTCCTAAGAAAATGGCAAAAGCGTCGAGCGGACGCGCGCACGCGGTGGAAGCAGGCTCGTTCACGAAATCGTTAGAGCGATCGTGGTATATTACTCGATTGCGTGCGCACCATATGGGCTTCGGTCTGTCTTATAAGCATACGGTTTTACCGTGTTCGGCATATACGCAGAGATCTGTATACGTGTATGTATATATTTTGCCAAGAGGGAGACGAACAAGATCCGGGGGCCTTTTCCATTATAGAGTCGGAATCGTGGCAATTGCGTAACGTTCAAATCCCTCGTTATTGTACATGTGCATGTGTATATGAATGTCAGTGTATGTGTGTCTCTTTCTCTCTCTCTATCTCTCTCTTTCTCTGACTATTCGTAAAAGGATGTGACTCACCGATAAGGAGTCATTGATGCAGGAATGGATTCTTGTCTGTATATACATCCTATATATGCTGTACAACGAAATCTTACCTGAAACAGAAAAAAAAAATAATCGAAACGTTAGACATCGTTACATTGTTCAAGTATATATGACAATAAAAATGGCATTGGTAATAAGAACGCGCATATAAGCACAAATTCTTTTTGTTGTAAAAGAAACTTTTGCGTGCGGCGGTGAGCATTCGCGCCCCCGCGCCGCTCGTTACCGAATAATTGCGGAATCAAGAGTGTGAGAATCGTGTCACGTATAATTCAAGCTATTATATCTTTAATTCCTTGAGTCTTATTTGACTGGTATGGAAGAGCGAAGGATGCAATAAAATCGTTGCAACCATACGAATGACACCCGACGGAATAGGAATATACAAGCGTTATATATATATATATATCCTTGTATTTATATACGGATCTATTTACAATGGATAAGAGCTCGATTTATAGCCTCGATCGATTAATTAAAACCGAAAAGTACGACGGAACGATCGATGCGCCTCTTTCGATTCCTCCCGTGTCTCGGACGTCTCGATCTCGAATGCTTCTCGCACTCTCATTCCCGATTAAATATATGTCTATAGTTTGCAGATAATACCTATGTAGATGCTGTTTAGTATCTATATATGTATATCGGTTGGCGTCGGTACCTGCGTCATCCCGCCCGCATCGATAACTTACAACAGAGAGGCTCGAGAATCCACTATTAATTATGATAATTGATTCATACGATTAACGCACCTATCTTCGACGCGCGGCCTTTGCCGTCTCTTTCTTTTTATTGCCTAGCTTTTACTGCTCGGTGCGTTTTATTGTAATTCGCGGGAGTTACTCGCACGGTCGAGTGTTTGCTCAGTAGAAGATAACCCTTTCGACTGCGTATAGGTATAAATAAATAGGTATAAATAAATATACTTACTATTCGAATATCGAATCAGTCGTTTTTAACTCATTTGTTATTTACAGTGTTTATACGAACAAATAAATATTGACAGCTAAATTAATTATGTCGTTGGTGTACGGATCTACTATGGTTTCCAATGTTCAATTTTTTTTCAGTGATTCTTTGCAGGAATAACGATTTTGTACTTTATGTTATGATTGTGAAAATGTCAAATTGTCAAGTATCTAATTTCAAACAAATTTTTCGAAAAATATTACGTTAACATAAATATATTCTACAGTTTTAAATAAATTATAGAGAGTTGAATTTAAAGTTTATGAAGAAATCTGTACATCTATTTAGTGCTTTAATCTTATTGTTTTAATTTTTTGTCATTCGATTATACAGTTTCATTAAATCTAAAGGATATTTTAAATTTAAATTTTCATTTAATAACAGCGATAGCGATACCACCTCCTAAAAACTCTTTGATAGCAGTATGGGAGGTTAAAGTACCCAATTTTCAGCGCCACTCTCTACTCGTCGGGTTTTTACAACTTTTATTCTGCGCAAGTGTGGGAATATGGGAGGAGACTTCCGAAGTTATAAAAAGCTGATTATATAGTGGAGCGGAACAAGATATACTGGGTACTTTACCCTTTATCAGTTTTATGACTCCCATCAACCTAAAGGCTCGAATGTGAAATATGATGTTGAAATGATCGAAAGTCGATCATTCAACAATGTTTTATCGTGAATGATCTTGAAATAACAAATTTTTTTCCAAATTTCAATGTTCAAAATTAAAGTTCAAACCTCGTTTGAACAAAAAAATATTTTGTAATTATATTATAGATAGAAAAAATTGTAGTTACGTTATACGAGGCAACTGATCTATAGTGGAAAGTTCTGTATTGAAATCTATTATATTGTAGTGCATATATGGACTGGCTGTATTAGGAATTATTGTACCGTTCGAAAGCATTGCAAAGTGACACATACCTGATTGTCTACATGAGCGCATGTGGTTTGTGCAAACGGTGCGAAAATGTATATATTTATAATTCAACGCGATAAGCTTAATCGACGTCGCTCCTTACATCGCGTAAAATACCACAAACACACACACACACATATACATTGCAGTACTCGGATTACTCACGAGGGAGGTGAGAAAGGAAGCCGGAGAATATAATAAAGAAAAAGGGAGAGAATGGATAATATCGAGAGAGAAAGAAAAATCTCCGTAGCGTTAAAAGTTAACGGGGAAGGGGATGGTTGTATGTTTTACACCGTGGATATTCGAGCTTCGAATTCCAAGAAGAGGCGAATACATCACTCACTTAAACATATATCGTATATTAGCAGTTTGTATCTCAGTCATACAATATATAAAGTACATACAATATATTTGATCTTCGTTGCATTCTTTTGACGCACGTGTACTTATTTGTATGTGTGTGCGCGAGTATGTGTATATATGAGTAAGCGATTAAATGCGCGAGGGCAAAGCGCGTAACACGCTCATGGCCGATTCCTTTCTAGATTTCTCGAATAAATGAACCAAACGCTTCTCCCTTCTAGCTCCAAGTTTTTTTTTTCTCTTCTTTCTCTCATACTGATTGATAATAAACGATCGTCGGTGAGATTATTTAAAGAACATTGAGAAAATACATCTAAATGCGGATAAGAATTCTCCCTACATATATTTCTCTTTAGTCATGTGTGGGAGCTGTGCTAAAATTGTCTGTACCTGTCTATCAAAGCCTCGGGATCTCCCTGGTTTTTACAGAGTGAATAGAAAAAGTCTCTTCAGCCCACATGTCTGGATGATGATCGAGGAAGAGTGTATTGATGTAGAAAGAGACAGAGATCTTGGTCCATATCGAACACGAAGATATTTTCTATTACACATTGTATTGGCGTCAATAAGTGAAAATCTTTGATTATAGATATTACATGATATTGATGGAGGTCGCAATGAAAAATTTCTAAATGCACGTCCGGGTCACGTAAGATCGCATCGGTATTATGGGTGTGAATCGTCGTCGCGTGTCTCATCGGCGGTTATATCGAATAAAAATTCGTCACAGCTCATCAAGACGATTGCCGAAAGTAAAAAAAAATATATATATATATTTCGGTCGCGGTAATTCTTTCAAGGAAGATTTCTCATCCTGGCATTTTGTCTATTCGTGCGATGCATACATCGACATATATATATATATATATATTCATCGATGATTATAAGAGGCACGCCATATATGGCCTTTCCAACGCCTCGGGCGTTGGAAGTTACACATAGACACAAGGCGTTGAGAGCAAAAGACTCTTCGCGTTGCCTTCAACGATTCGATTACACCGATACACATATAGGCTATGCATGAAGACGTTACTCTCGAGTATCGAGGACACACGTTGCACACGTTCTCTGTATTGGCGAATTCACATACAAGCACGTATATATTTGCAAACGAATGGAGATGAGCTGAAGCACGCGCGAGGTGCTACAATCATCGATTTCTCACCGGCTCCAACTTTCATCGTCTTGCAAACTCAGGGCGTGAGTACGGTAAATGATCCAGCACACACACACATACACACACAAGCGTCAATAATATATAATACTCAACACCTGGTCGTACCAGCCAGATTATTGTGGATATTAGTGTGAGCGTGTCATTATGGCACTATACAACTCGCATGGGATCAAACACAAGCTCTGAGAAATAAAAAAAAAAAAGACAGAAAAATAAGCATTCGAGAAAGTGGAGCGGCTTAGTGAGCCAAAAACTAAGGATAAAGGATATAAAAGAGAGACATCAAAGCCATATATAACTAGAGAAGGTGAGAAATGATTGACGATCAGGTCGAACAGTTCCAGCGCATCTCGGTTAAGAGCCGATCTCGCACCGTGCTCAGAGCTGTGCGCGCTACTACTTTTGTTATACGATGCCGCTGATACGACCGATGGACTAATTGCGCAATAACGATCGTGTACTGATGAGACACGTCGAGCTCGCTGGCTTCCGGGCTTCAAAGCATATAAAATAAATCGCTCGGAAAAAAAAAAATTCGTTTCTGAAACTCACACGCTGACATCGTGAATTAATGACTCGATCAGATTCGAAAAAATTTAACTGTAACTTGAACGTTTCTTCATTGTCTTCATATTTCTCTACTAATTATCTTTTGTGGAGCAAAAAAAACCTTTTCCAATTTTAATTTCTTCATAAAAGAGAATCTTGAATAAATATAAGATCAGATTAAACATCTCTTTATTTGTGTTTAACATGGTGCATTTTGTCATTTCACTCCTCTCCATCCATTCGTACGTATAGCGGCCATTTAATTATCCGGGGGCTCCTCTATAAATAGGTCTTAATTTCATAAAGATTAATGTAACGCAACATAAGACACCAATATCCGTAGCATGGATCATTAACGTATAATCACATGTATATGTGTAGTCCTGCACATACAACCGTATATTTAATTACGCATTAATACATATGCACACACATAGTTTGTTCTAAGCCAACGTCGGATCATCCACATTGTTAACAAACGGTTTCGTGACTTTTACGTCGATCCGTTATTTACATATGCAGATTTCTACGGTACACCCACACGTTCGTCGATACATATGAGATATTCTACGTGAAACCGGCACGATGAAAAACCTGACCTTTCCCGGATTGAATCGAACTCCTTGAAATATATCTTTTTTTTTTCTTTCCAAATGAAATATATTTATTGAAAAATGTTTGGAACTTCGTAATCTACAGCATGAAAATGCATTGAAAAATAAAATATGGATTATAAAGTTAAAATATAAGTTTAAGTAATTAAACAAGATTTTGATTTATTAAAACGAAATATTTGATTTTTTCAATAATTGTCAATGTTTTTGATGATTTATTTGTATACTTGACTTTAAAAGTTTATAAAAAAAGTATGATGAAAATATGACGATAGTAATTCTTCATATTCTTTAATTTCGAACGTGTCATATTAGATTATTAATTTATTAAACACCTGAGAGTAAAAATTCAATAAGTTTTTCTTAATAAAAGAAAAAAGTTTTACAAGATCATTAACGTCTTGTAATTAGGTCGATTATACGTGAAAAACCTCATATGCATACGTAGACTTTTGTGCCTTACGGGAGGAGTTTGTACAATAAGCAGAGAGCGTGCGTTGGGGCGAACCGCGGGCACGGCCCTCTGCCACGTTCTCCTCACAGCACAATAAATAATAATGTATCGTTGATTAATCGCCATACCGATCGATCCACCTAACTTGGTTTTAACAACGGATGTATAATATAATAAGCACATATATTTGAATACTCTCTACAAACTTTAAGATAAATCGTAGGATCTCGATCATTCGCAATCAATAAATATATA
>JABMBV010026749.1:0-15871 GCA_018906735.1 Mesochorus sp. PSUC_FEM 10030011
TTAAATTTTCAATAAATTATTTTGAAAAAATTAAATCTGATGATATTTTACGTGTATTTTTTCCTATGCTATTATGGTTACAACGATAGGACAACCTTAATCCCTCTTCAGCGTATCGAATTTGACAATATCTCAATTTATCGTCAATCTATATATTAAATAAGAATATAAAAATCTCCAATAGAACACGAGTTGAAAAAAAAAAATTAATTTGCCCCATTATTCAACAACTAAATCCATCAGAGCATATTCCGATCAATAAAAAAAAGTCTGACACACCCGCGATATATATGCAGCGAATAATTCATCACTCCGGTCGACGGAATATTAATTTAAATTATTCGAGAGGGCAAAGTCCTTCGATATATACATACACATATATTATGAACATATATGTCAATATTAGTGTATAAATATTTTATATACGAATTAGCGATAAATTACATTATTTTGTTTTGAAACAAAAAATTACGTAGGATTATATATATCCAAGAAAAATAATAATTATAATAATATGCGTCGTTTGAACAATAAAAAAAAAACGAAAGGAAAATGTTGTTTGCACGAAGAGACATGTAGTATTTGAATTGTATAATTTCGATTGCGAACATGATTTTTTTTTAACTTTAATTCTCAAGCTCAATCCTTTTTTTTCCTCCACATTATCGTACTGATGTGTGATAATGATTTTTTTTAAAGAATAAACGAAAAATTTTGCATCCACATTGGTTGCGAAAAATGTTGAAAAAAAAATGCTTTTGTTGTGTTGAATTTTTCTTACCCTCACGAAAAAAAAAAAACACCGATGGTGTTGTTTGTACGTACAAATGAAGATAATCACTATTAATCCTTTTTTTTTATAGATAAAATAACAATTTTTCAATTCGTCAACATTAATTGTTTTCTGGGGGTAATTATACTTTCGTTGAATTTTTTTTGTATGAATTTTCATTGCATAGAGGGAGAGAAAAAAGAAAAAGAGAGCATAGAAACGATAGACAGCTTTTATAAAAAAAAAATTGGGAAAAAAATTTTTGCCGAATTTAAATTGTACATATCTCATTGTAAAAATGAAAATGAGTATGGAACGATCGTTTGTTTCAAATGATTTTGTGTAATTTTATATTGACACTTGAATAAAATGAATTATCCAAAAAAATTTAAATGATAAGAAAGTACAATTTTAATGAACAAATACAAACAAATAAATACAAAAAAAATTGTGATTCTTGACCCAATGGCTCTTTATTATTTCGATGGAAAAACTTGGCACTAACGTAAACACATTTCAACGAAATATGAGAAAAGACTCGTGTGCCCTTCGTACCGCAATACAAAAGCGAGAGAAACGCGGACACACACGTACAAGCTCGTTTACAACCGAGATACAATGCCGCTAAACTCTTCGTAATAATGTGTATGTTTGACAATAAGCCCAAGAGCGTTGATATTGCGCTTCAAAGTCCGCGACCGATTACTTTAATTAAGCGTGAGATTGCCTCAGGAAAAATCGAAATGTAATCATCGGGTGTTAAACATACATATACAAATATACACACGAGAAAGAGAGCGATAATTAAAAAAAAGATGATGGATGACACAGAATTTGTGACATCGTGGCGTAAGATCGTTACAGATGACCTTTTTACCTTTCTCATCGTCTGGCACGGATATTTATTTGTTTATTTATTTATTTATCATCCCACGATGTTTCAATTTATATTATATTTCATCATACATCAAAAGTCATTTTGAAAACTTGATAACTACGTTTTTATCGTTGTCTTTCTTTTTTTTTTTCTTTACTTTCCGAAACATCTGACTACACAAAAATTATTGTATGTAGTTTTTTTTTGATACAATCCACGCATGCGCGATTGTATTTTTCGCAGACAGTTTAATAATTCTGCGTGAAATTCTAAGATTCGATATTTTCACGTAAAACGCCTTTGAGGACGTGTGGAACGTCAAATTCGAAATAAAATTTGAAATCGAAATCTAATCTTTAAAAAAACTATTTTGTTCAGCTCTTCATATATTAAATTATTGTCTAATAATTACAATTGTATCTATCTAAAAAAAAAAATAAACCTGTTTATCTCGCAGTTTAACCATCGAACTTGTTCTTTATAATACAAACTTTACCGAGAAATTGATTCGAACTCCGTACACTTCGAAATACATGGGGAGCGAAAAATTGATAAGTAAAATTTTTTTTCCCAAACTGACGAATTGAAGGGATGATAAAAAGTAATTGTCAAAACGAACACGATTTCATATACAAACTCGATTTCATTACGCAGTGCTCATGGTTACCTACCCCGAAGGATGATGACAAGTCGACATTAATCGGGTGATAGCGGAATTGCATAAAATGTAAGTAGGAAACTTTGTTACCGACCGTCAGTAAGTTATCATCATAGATGATTTTGTTGCAATGGGCATATATATTGCACCAACTAAATTATAATTTTTTTACGAAACGTCACTACATCATGAAGCCTTAAACGAATATATATACAAGTGTAAATAAGACAAACGAAAAAAATAGCATCGAAGAGTTCCGTAAGAATCTAAACACCGAGGAAAAACACAGTGGTATCCAAGAACAATGGAAACTTTGTTACCGACTGTCGTCAAGTTACCATCGAATATTATTATTTCATATTTATAGTTTCATCTAAATTACAAATTTTATTATTTTCAAAACGTCGCCACGTCACAGGCATGCAATGAACATATATACAAATGCAAAAAATACAAACGGAAAACATAGTATCAACGAATGTCTTGAGAATCCATAGACCAAGGAAAAAACTTGGTGTTATCACAGTACAAAAAAACTTTGTTACCGACTGTCGATAAGTTACCATCAGAGATTATTTTGTTGCACATCGCATATATACATATATATCTATAAATCTTCATCTAAATAACAATTTTTTTGCGAAACGTCACCACGTCACAAGGTCTCGAACTAGCATATCCACAAGTGTAAACAAAACAAATGAGGAAAAATAGTATATCGAAGAGTTTCGTAATAATCGAGAGACCGGCTATCGGTTAACGCCGGTTTTGGCATATACCCCAGTGCGAATTCCTCCTTGCGCCTTGTTACAACAGCATTCTCGGCTCTGGTGTGTGTTCGCACTGATACGCAGCTCTTGTTTTCGTCGCGAATAACAATTGTTTTTATTTGTTTTATCGCGTTCATGTATATTTGAAACCTTCAGGTTATATACCATCGGAATTGCGGACCTCGAATCGCGGACGTGGAAATTCGTTTCTAATAAATATCCCTTTTTTTCTGTTATACGTATATCTATATATATATATACACGTAGCCACACATACAAAAAATCGTCGTTGATAATTGACGGTGCGCGAAAAAGGGCGAAAAAACAACAAAAACACACATTCCGATCTCATGTGATTCGATCGCGAACGGGATCGGTAAAAATTGAAACCCGATCGTGAAACACTCAATTGTCTTCTGCCGAATTCTCATGCAAGTGACACGTAGTGCCTTTATTTTTTATTTATTTTCTTTATTTTACTTTCTTTTTCTCTCTCTTTCTCTCTTTTTCATCAGAAATTGACTGTAATTTTCGAGTATCATTGAGTTTTTTTTTTTTTTTCTTCTATTTAATTACAGATTAAAGGGAAAATATATAATAGAGATATGGTGTTGGTGAGCAATTTTCTTGCGCCGCAAGAAGGCATCCGCCACGAGGAACCCAACACCACGGTATACATCAACGACAGGGAAGTCGGCAAAGGGTCCCTCTACATAACCAAAAGGTTGGTATTTAGCGGAAGTAACTTAGTAAAAAAAAGGTAAATTTAGAGATTTTTTATCTTTGAGGTAAAAATCTTGTTACGTTTTAGTCAAACGACGGTTTATGCATCGTTGAACTAAAACAAAATGTAAAAAAATGTTTTCTGTATCCCAAAAATCATTGAGCGATAAAAACTTCTTGGATACAAGCTCAATCTTAATTATATTTCGTAATTGATTGCTAGAAATAATTTCGAATCTCTGATTGGGTTCGATCACAATCAGCTGTAAACATCTAATATATGACGGTCTCGGGGTACAATGGTAATCTGGCAGCGCTAACTTTGTAAAAATATTGTCTATATATATATTGTTCACTCATGCCAGGCTCACGTACGATGTTGCCAAGTATATCCAACTTATTTCGTAGCGATTCGTCTTCTGCTATTTAGTAACGTTTTTGTAGAAATTATCTTGAAAATTATCTTTGAATAAGCCGGTGATCCTGTATTTTTATAATTACATTAAAATCTTCAGATTTTAATTTACAAGTAGCAACTTTAATATCAATGCCACTTAATCGAGTAAAAATTTTTGCAATTTTCGTAATTATACAGCAAATACATATATGGCTTTGAACGACCTTGAATTTGGAGTATATTCTTTAGTGAATT
Organism: Mesochorus sp. PSUC_FEM 10030011; assembly: GCA_018906735.1. NCBI lineage: Eukaryota > Metazoa > Arthropoda > Insecta > Hymenoptera > Ichneumonidae > Mesochorus > Mesochorus sp. PSUC_FEM 10030011. The sequence continues at coordinate 4,453 of JABMBV010026749.1, forward strand.
TCCAACAACTTTTCTTAATCAACTTGAGTCAGCAAACCATTTTGTATGTGATAAAAACTGAAAAACAATTTTTCGATTTTAGCGTTACGATAGAACTACCTTAAGTAAAATGTTCATAATCAATATCATACAGCAAAGCGCAAATTTTTCTTGTTGACTGTTCTCTTACGTATGGACCATTATTGATCATTATTATTCATTCGGTAAAGCAGAAAAATTAGATGAAATGGATTCTTGTTTGATGTAATAAAATATTTACAACGCTTATTTATTGACGCACGATGATAAATGATGTCAACGGCGATAATATTTATCTTTGTTGCTTATGTGAATATTAAAAAAAATTGTAAAAATAAGAATAATCACCGGGTGCAGAATTTGCGAATTTTTCTACATTTTAAAAAATTGTATTTATTATTCTTTAAAATATTATTGACGATTTTATTGTTTGGGTTTGTGTATTTTTGCCTACAGCGTGTTATCGTGGGTCAATGGCACCACGCAACAAGGATTTTCTTTGCAATATCCTAACATAACTCTGCACGCTACATCCCGAGACGAGCAAGTTCATCTTCGACCGTGTATGTACATAGTGATCGATGGAAAAATTGATTTACCCGGTAAGAACAAAATAAAATCACGATCGCTATTGGGGTTTCACATAAAACGATATGACATCTGGTGGCAGAGTTTGAAATCTCTCTGAGGCTGCAAATTGTTGAATGGCTATAGCGAACTATGTTATTTTTCAAATTTCAATCATCAATATTTCATAAATAATAAAATCTGCACAATTTCTTGTCATGTGCAAAATTAAAATACAGAACGGTTTTTACCACTTTTTATAATGTAATCAGCACTTAAAATTTTTTTGTCTTCGCGATACTCCCTGAAATTTCGTTTTCATCAGCTCAATCGAAGATTGTTCGTAAAATTAACATGATAAAAATAAAAAACCGAGTCTCTCAATGATTTGCCTTATGTTATGCAGCTCATGAGCAGCCATAATGGTTAAGCTCTACCCATATGTAAAATCCCAACTATTTTTTCCTTCGTATCATCGATAAAGACTTATTTTCGCTTCCGTTGCAGACATACAACCTGCACAAAACAATGACAACAGCTCCGGGGATGAGGACGATGAAGCGCCAATGACCGAGATGAAGTTCGTTCCTGACAACGATAACAATTTAGAATTAATGTATCAAGCTATGAATCAGTGTCAAGCCGAGCATCCGGATCCGAACGACAGTTGTTCGGATGGTAATTACAATTCTCATTAACCTAAGAGTCTTTAGTCTATAGTCGCATCACTAGACATCGCAGATTTTAAATCGTGATATCTTTGAAACTAAACCGTCAAATTTCTTGATTTTTTTTTTTGACAGACTTCGTAAAATGTTTCTCAATAATTGAGAAAAAAAAACAAAAATCGTTTATTTTATTTTATATTTTATTAACAACTTTATTAATATCACCTTTAGTACTCCGTGTGTAAAAATACAATTTTGATCTTTTTAATTATTCATAAATAATACAAGCGAAAAATTTGAAAAAAAAAATCCTGTTCATTTATTTAATTGCAAAGAATACCAAATTTCATCTAATGATCTTTATTTTTATTTAGGTTTTCACCCTCCTTAACTTTTAGACGGTCGGCATTTTTCGATGTTGAAAAGTTGCACTTGGTAGATTTTTCTGTGTTGGAAAGTTCCTGAAAATGCTAGGAAATTTATTATTAAGGTATTATCTGATAAAAATGTTTGTACAATTTTTTAGCCGACGAAGACATTTACGAGGACGCGGAAGAGGAAGACTTTGCGTTGTACGAAGTTGGCGCGGGCGACGCACCGTACATTATACCCTCAGGTGATCAAAGACGCTTATTATTATCTTCTAAATCATTTTAATAATCGTTCGATCAAATTCTCTGAAACAAAATTTTATTTTCTATACAATTTTTATGAAAATTTGTGTACATTTTTTTTACAATTGGTGAAAAAAAAAACAGATAAATATTTTGTATTGATCCTTTGATGAATATTTGGAAAAAATATGGAGACATAATTACTTTTTATGAGCTGTTGTTAGCCAACTTTCATCAAAAAATGTTCTTTTTCCATTTTATCAAATTAATTTTTTCTTTCAAATGTCCTTTTTTTTCGAAAAATGAACGAATTATTATCGTTAATTCTGCTGACCAGCTATCGATGCTGATTTTCGTTAACATTTTTTATTCACAGAAGGTGCAAGTCACAATGGGACCGAGGTTGAGGAAAATATGGACATTGAAGCCGGTCAATTTGAAGACGCGGAGGAAGATCCATAAAGTAAATCGCGATAATTGGATCGACACCTTTTGACACGGCTATACTGACACCAGTGCATTTAGTTTCGATTTACAATCCCAAAAAAAACAATACATATTAACCCCCTCCCCTCGTATCTCACACCGTTGACGGTAAAAGTCTCCCCCTCCCAAATTCCCTCGAAGCACGAAACTTTATTTATATTCATTTTGTACGTGGTAATCATTTCTTAGGATCAAATAAAAATAGTACACTAAATTATATCGGATGAAGTTTAATTTATGGGAATCCAAGCTATGATTTTTCAATACAATAAAAAATAAAATAAATATTAATAAATAAACGAAATTATTCGGCGTAAAATATATCGTATAATGAGAAACAAAAATTTGATGAAGTTTATCATTGAAAAGAAAAAAAAAACAGAGACGCATTTACTGAATTCATTAACATCTTTATTAAATAAATTTTTTTCTTATCGTGTCGATGTAACAGTGCAAACGTAGGTGCCATCGAAAGAGTTTTTAGCGTCGAGTGTATGGAATTAAAAAAGAAAAGAAAAGAAGAATAATACGACGAGAGTTTTACAAAAGAAGCGAAAAATGGCCACGACGTATCGCAATTTCGTTGATGACAATACAGAGTGAAAAAATAATTACAAGTCTTCAATTATTCAGAAATTACGAAACAAATGGTCTCCTCGGTAATGTTCCGATGCACAATTTCTCTGGTCCAAACGTAAATTCATGGTGAATCAGAGGAAAACTCAAGATTCTCTTTCCCCTCTCATCGTATCTTCTTGGGGCCAAATATGAGATCAGCATCCGGGGCGCCTTTCGGATGATTATATTTTTGTCTTCGTTCTCTGTTTAAATTAACGGTAACGGGTCTGGTGCCTTGATTAATAGTTTCCTGATAATCCTCTTCCTCCTGTCTCTCGGTAATGTTGAGGGTGAGTCTCTTGACCTTTTCCTTCTCTTCCTTCTGTTCCTGTTCGCGATTTCGTAGATTTAATGCTAGTTCGGATGAGACAGGAACAGCAAGATTTTTGTACTGCTGTTTGTTGCCTTTTCTGAGCATAAGAACAAAATCAACGGTGCCGCTATCGGAGGTTGGAACTTGTCGCAATTGTTCGTAAGTCTTTTTGGTGCTTTTGACGTGAAGAGGAACGCTTATGTCGACCTGTTGCGATTTTACGGAATCCCTCATTCGGTCTTGTATGTTATCGGAGACGATTTTGTCTAGGGCGGAGAGGAAGTCGTCGTCTTCCTGGCAGTGGACTCTCTTGGGGCCGGAAGGTAGAGCGGCGTCGAGTTCCATGGAATCCATGACGACGCCCTGTTGTTGAGGATCGTTGCAGCCCTGGGAGAGGCTCTTGTCGCCCTGCGTGTTTTCCTGCGTTCCCATATTTTCATCACCGAACCAATCATCGTCCGATTGTGCCTCGGATTGGTCCTCCGGTGGTTCCTCGAAGTGTAGATCACCCATGACGCCCTTGGCGTCTCCACTGCCGTTTCCAGTAGTACCTAGGATGGATTCTTCCTCGACTTCTTGTATGACGCCCATTTCCCCCTCGTTGCTGCGCTGCTCGTTAGCTTCGTCTATTTCCGAACTGATCAGACTCGGGTACAAGTTATTTCGCAGCTCGTCAATGGCACAACGCGACTCCTTGTAACTCTGGAACACTACCATCTTCGGTCGAAGCATCGACAGTGTGTCGCGGTACATGTAATCGATGCCAATCGGGAAGGGATTTTCCGGGGTCCAAATGGGGTCGGTATACTTGAAGAGGTAATAATTTTGGAAGAAGACGAGAAAGTAGTCGAGTTTCTTTTTACTCGAGCCACCGCTGAAGTATTGACCGCAGGTTTCCAGGAGCGTGCAAACTAGACGGATACGGAAGAGGTGTTCGGGCGGGTCGAGGCTGCTCGGAACCGAGTGGTCCATGCTGACTCCGAAGGTGATCAGGAGATAGAGGGTCCGAAATATGTCGCCGCTCTCGACCATCCGATAATTGTAAAGCTCGCCGAGGTACTTAACCATTGCGACACGGCGCTGGTTGTACTTGGGCTGATTGATCTCCATGCATAGTCGAATGTCCTCGAGGACGCCGTCAACGACGTACGGACCTACGAACTCGTAGTGGGCCACCAGGCCGGCCAGTAAACTTCCAACGCAGCGGATATTGAGGTACTTGACGTTGTAGGCCGCGGTCAAGCATTTGATGGCGTAAGACGCCAGGGATTCGTCGTCCCAGTCCAATTTTCTCATCCACTTGAGAACCTTGTCTGTATTAGTTTTCGATAGATCCTGATAGAGCAGCTTTCTAATAAATTCGTGAATGGCAGGTCGTTCTTTTTTAGAGGTGCAGCCACTGGTTTCCGGTGGGTTTACGAAGTAGTAAGCGTTCTCGATGATGGTGACGTAGCGAGAGTCGAGCGCGGTCACGGCCTTCTTCCGCATCATTTGCTCGAGATAGACTTTGGTGCGCTGATGAGAATCGGGCGAGCAGAACAAGTATCTGCCGCATATTTCCAGTAGATTGCACGTCATCTCGATATGATGATGAGTGAAGTCGTGAAGCAGTACCTTGAGGCAGTAAAGCGCCTCGATTTTCGTATACAGCTTGAACTTGACGAGTTCGCCGATGTAACGTACGACCTTAACCTTGGACTCAATATTGATCTGGTCCTTCTTCCGCACGTGGTACTTGAAGTCGTGTTTGAGCATGGAACAAAGGTCGTTCCCGACGTCCGGCATCACGGGATAGAGTATGGCCGCGAGACGCGAATAGAACGGCAGAAGATCGAGCCTTATCCTCGAAACGCCGAAGAGGGCTTTTATCAATTTTTTCTTGTTGTGCTTCGTGTTGAGATTCATGAGGAAATCAACAGCGGCGTTATCGATCATCTCGCGATTGACGCAGTTTGGCAAATGGGTGAGAAACGCGTCAAGCATTATTTTGTTGCTTATATTAGCGACCTGAGGCTCCTCGGGCTCGATCTCGACCTCGACTCTCTCGATATCCTCGTTTTCGTCGAACACGATTTCCTCATCAAGCGTTTCCTCGGTTATGGGCGACGGGGCCTGAGTCTTGGTCACGGTGGCGGCGGCGGCGGCGGCGGCGGCGGCAGCGGCAGCGGCTTCCTTCGGATACGAGCCCGGCAAGAAGACCGTCAGGTCGGGCAACGTCTCGTAAAATCTGCGGGTCTCCTCGTCGCCCCACATATCCTCGGTAATGCCGCTGTCCTCGCCCTCGCTCGCCATCCTCAGAGCGTCCTCGGCTTCGGCCTTGACCTCCGCGTCGACTGGCAGCTCGGGCATGCTCTCGTCGAGGGTGTCAGCGAAGCTTTGGACGCTCGCGACCAGTCGGTCGTAGGACAGTTGAAGAGACTCCAGTCTCTCCTTTCTTTCGGCGCTGAGCTCGCCTCGGGTCTGCAAAATCTTACGATTCTGCTTCTCGAAGGCTCCGAGCTCCTTGTGCTCTTTGAGCAAATGTTTACACAACGAATTGTAATAGTCTCTCAGAAGAGTTCGAACGTTTTGCTGCTTGTCAGCCGATAGCAATTTGCTTCTGGGTACCGGAATGTCCAGCCTATCCGACAACGCTCTCACTCGCTTCGGCACCAGGTCCGCATAATCCTGGCCGCAGTGACGACAAAAGCTCAGTATTATGCTCGCATTGTTGTGCTCCTCTTTGTCCATGTTTATCAGAACCGTCAGCACGGAACCGAGCAACGACAGACCCTGCTTGTGAGTGAATATTCCTGCGTTAACGAGCTCAGCGTAGAAGCGCAGATCCACCCGCAGCTTGCTCGGATTGGCAATCTTCTCGCCGATCTTGAGGTTCAAAGCCCTCTGCCAGTTCTCGAAGAAGTGCGTCGAGAACTCGGCATAGTTTTGATGCATAAAACTGCATGCTCTTATCGCCGGATTGACGTCATTCATTTTGAGCTTAGCGTCAACTAGAGCCGTAGCTATCTCGCTAACATACTTGGTCAAATTTAAACTCGCCATGTCCTTCAGCAACGAGTCTAACTGCGTCGCGCTAAAGTTCTTCAGCTTTTTCACCAAGGTCGTATTTTTTTTCAAATTCGAGTCCAATTTGCTGAAATGCGAATCCGGCGGACGCGTCACGTTCAAATTAGCGGCTCGGATCTCCTCCTTCGAGGACAATCTCTGCTCTGTCTCTTTTATATACTCGAGCAAGTAACGACGGTCCTCGTCTTCCGTCACTTCCTGGGGATCCCCGCTCGCCTCACACTCGACGACATTCTCGTCACCCTCCGTCATTTTCCTTTCTCTTTCAATATCTTTTCTTTATTTTATCGCGGTTACACGTTTTAGCGAAATTTTTGAACTTTGAGGTTATCCCCTTGTTGCGTCTTTCATACTACTAACGTTTGTGCGAAATTCATCCTTTCTTCTTGCCTTCTATATCTCTTTATTTTGTGCGTTTTTCTCGTTATTAACGTTGCTCACCGGCTTATTGTTACTGCAAAAGTCACCCTCGATCACTATTCAGTGCCACTTTTTTCACAGACGAAATGTTTTTTTTTTTCGTAATATTTATTTTTCGTGCTCTGTAACTGTCTTATCATCGGTCGGTAAATAAATTCTACAGTTACGAATGATGCTCGTAAAAGCTGCGGCATGTTCACGTTATTTGCATAAATTAATTGTTGCAAGTAAAAAAGAATTTATAAACGAAAATTCAGGTAATTTTAACACATCAAAAAAAAAAAATGTTATCAATGTAATTGCTGTAACTGTTTTATCATCGGTCATAGTAACTAAAATTCTACGGTAACGGATGACACTCGTAACAGCTAATGAATTGCATAAATTAATTATTGCAAGTGAAAAACAATTTATAATTTAAAACTCTGGTAATTTTAAAACGTAAAAAAAATGTGTTAACAATGGTTTTGCTGTAACTGTTTTAACATCAGTCGGTAACTAAAATTCTACGATTGCGGATGACGCTTCGCGTTCTTTGCATTAATTAATTGCATTAATTATCTGTTGTAAGTAAAAAACAATTTATAATTTTTAAAAACTTGAATAATTTTAATACGTCAAAAAAACAAAAAAAAATCTAATCAATTTTTGTTGCATTCGATGTACGGTAAAATACCGATTGTAAGTAAACATTTAATTCGCTTTTCTTTATTTTAACGAAAATACCGCATATTGTCGTTGTCTTTTAGCTTCACGAAAAGAAAAAAAATAAATATTTTTATTTTTACTTATAAGTCCCAGAAATTTTACAATAAAAATGTACGAGAATATTTCGCGCCATCTATTTTTTTTTGTATGCGCAGAAAGTTCATTAAACAACTTTCGATAACGCATAGTACTTCTTTTTCATAAATATCGCGATTCTTGGTAATGTATCGAAGTTTGATGGAAAAAAATATTGTAATTATTTGCTTATGGGTTTAATAAATCCAATGATTGAATAGTACGAAACAAAACCGAATGGAAAAAAAGATTTTTTACTTTCAAGAAAAGTACTTTCTGTCTGATCATAACACGGTAGTACCGCCATCTTGCAACCCGTAGAAATGAACGATATGGGTCCAATATGAATATTAAGACTCGAACACTTCTATGTCGAATATCCGTACATACAATTTTTTTTATCATTTTTATAAATTTATACACATAAAGAATGTACTACAGAAACCTGAAAATCGAATAAGGTTTTGATTTTTTTTCTTATACCAAGATAATTATCGTATGGTACACTTCACTTACTTTATGTATAACATTTTCGTATAAATGGAAATCGTGCGAATCAGATTGACTTATTCTATTTCTAGCATTCCGCATAGCAGAAACAAGTTTTTTTCACAACTTTTTTCAGCATCGCAATGTATTAATCCTTTAAAATCGCTTCTTCATATAATTAAACAGTAGCTTATCTTTCCTGGTAATTGCCCTAAATTCAAACAACGCCCGTTGCATGAATTCAGTGAACAATTTGTTGGAATTCGATGTATTACGAAACGAATTGTACGCATGAGGTAATACCTGTAAAACCAAAGAGAAATATGGAACTTTTTTCAATTTTTTACCCATTTTACAGTAATCCCTCATGCTCATCTATTTTTTATTTTATGAAAATCTTTCCAAATTCATTGCAATTTAATAATCGCTTTTAAAGAGAAGCATGAATATGTGTTATAATTATTTATTAATATTTCTTTCATCATCATATTTCTGTGGAATATCTATGAGAAATAAGATAGCCCAAAACTTTTGTATGTCACTGTAAATAGCTGATGATACAACAAAAGCAGGATTCGCGTTCAGTGCTAAAAAATGCGCGCGTGTCGTTCTCTGTTCCTTGTCATTAAAATCCATCGGTTACACGCGAGTCTCCCCTTTTTTTCTTTCCCGATAAATAAATGTATATATATAGTTGTGCAGGAGTTTTCCTGATCTTTACAATATTCGTAGAACCCTCGATAATTTCGGCATTTATAGGATCAAAAACTTTTCGTATTCTGTATGACCCGATACAGATGGGTTTTCGATAGATCGAATCCAGCTGTCCTCGGCACGAGACCCGTGCCCGATAATCCGCTTATGCTAATGTATATACGATTTTTGCTCTTTTTTCGGAAATGCTATATATATAATCCGGCGGGAAAAAAGTCTTTATGGGGAATGAGAGGGGCCTCGATTATTTTGCTTTTATGTAATATATACGAAAGCCTTTATACCACTTATTATGAGATGAACACACACGCATACACCTACACATATGTTTATACATAATTTATCTGTGGTCTCGAGATTCAAACAATGATATTCAAAAACTTTTTTTTACTATTCATTCGTTCGCAAATGAAAAAACAAATACTGAAGCCTTTTAAATACAATCAACTTGCTTGTTTGTTGGTTTTTTTCATTCTGTTCAAACACAATGTGGAATAAAAACTCCTAACTATAATTTTCAGATGAACAAAATATGTGTAGGTATGAAATTCACATAATACAAAAGCGAAATATTCAGTTTTATATTCGTTGAAATACGATTCACCCATATATTTCGCACGCTTTTTTCTTTTATTCTCTCTCTCTCTCCCTCTTTATCCCTCACTCGTTTTCTCTCTAGTTTTCTATGTGCGTTCTAATTCTCATATTCTGATGCGTATAATTCTAAGTTATTCGATCAAAGTCTGTTTTGCGGAGAGATTACAAGTTACAAATTAGGCTCATATATCGAGGGATTAAGATCCGTTGAGCGTCCTCTCGCTGCGGGGATATTATAGAATCGAGGCCTGTGCAAACATGGATGGCAAAAGCAGTCGAAAGGTCGAAAATTGCGTCTCGTGACTTGAACGACTTTACGAGACTTTTATCTCGCTCTCACTCATAATTCAAAAGATTTCGTCGGTTCGACGTATCTATGTTCGTAGCAAAAAAAAAATATATAATATACGACTCGCAATCCGTGTGACACAGACATGATTTTATCGATGTGCGACATGCTAAAGCTGCTGCGCTATAATAAAATCATTATTATGGTTATTACTGTTATTATGTAGTGTATAACACGATTCAGGAGAATCTCGTTTCATTGGAAAGATTAACGTATTCACTTCTCAATTCCAAATGTCACTTGTATGTCGCAGAACTTTAATTTTTTTTTTTCTACCACATATAACAGGAAATTTTATTTTTTAATTCGATAAAATTATTATTGCAAAAGCCAATTAACCCATTAACGGACAAAACGGTGCCTCGAACTTTAGCGATTGTTTTCATTAAGTAAAAATTGAAATTTTTAACCAATGAAATGATACTCGACTATTCAGGGTCAAATTTTTGAGGACATTTTTTTTCAATTGTCATTTTGACCACCGAATCAGTTTTCAATTGCCTTTAAAAGTATTCACAGCATGCAGCCGATAGTTGAACTTCAAATATCTGCCGGTATAAAATCATTATCTCAAGTATGACAGATCCAAGATGGCGGCTAAAACGAAGACATTTCTTTCTTTATCGGCTATTAATGGATGTTTCGAAACGTAACATACTTTCAGCTGCTGTAACTGTACCAAATCGAATTTATTATTGTTTTTATGTGATTTCAATCTAACAATTCAACGATTATTAAAATGTCTCGTGCCAAACCAGTTGCCAAGTATTACAAAATAACAGGGAAGAATTTAATGAGTGAAATAAAAATGCCAGCACTAAGATTCTTTCCAGTCGAAACATAATTTGTTTCTTTACATTTTATAATTGTTATAAATATAAAAAAAGTAACATAAAAAAAGAAAAAAAGAATAGTCGAAGTGTTCAGGATCTCTAAAATATTAAATTGCTGGAATTTGACACGCTGTTGCACGTTGAATTATACGAGATCGGACGTTGATTCGTTTCTCGATAATTATTGACAATTGTCAATCAGACACAAAAGAATATACTGCATTCTCGTGAGTGTGAAACTTTTTTAAATAACGGTGAGAGAACGTGGATCCGGCGGGTTACTTCGGAATAAGTGAGTTACGATTTAGCGTCATAGAAGCACCCAAAAGCGTCTGTGGCAAAATGTTATTCACGGTGCCACGCGCTCCCCCGGTATATCCACGCGACCGGATATTATAACCTCCACTATGGATACGTAATCAAATTTAGTATACAATGTTACTGGTTGATAATTCATTGTGACAAGTTTTCTTTCGACTTGCAGCTCCTTCCTGACTTATTTTTTCACAATACTTCATTTTAGAACGATTCTTGTATTCTCGTACTATTTATTTATTTGTAATCGAAAGATGCTAGCAACTTTTTTATTTCTTAAAATTAATAATGATGCGCTTAATTAGTTGCTGATTTCTTGTACAATTTTTTATGAACTTATGATATTAAATCTGGTATTGTATTTATTTCTACAGTACAACTCTATTTACGTAGACTCTTTTATAGTTTCTACGTAATGGAAACTTTTAAATCTAACTTTAAACCTACACTGACCTTTCATATCATATTTCTTTATCTATTCTTATACGCCTTTTAAGATACTTACTAATATTACATTAATTATATTAATTGTCATTATAAATAATAGACATTTTTTGATAATTTAATTT
>JABMBV010026859.1:0-15846 GCA_018906735.1 Mesochorus sp. PSUC_FEM 10030011
GCAAATTCTTTCTTTTTTATAAAATATTTAATTTTAAGATTGAAAATAGAATACATATATGGTTAGACAAAACCTATGGACGTAACACCTACTGTATCGGCGGAGGTTTTCCAGTAGTTTCCCTCCGCGCCCTCGGCAAATGCGATACAGAAACAGAAAACAGGGAGAATGTAGGGAGTATGCGAAAGGGCATACAAGTGGAATAAATATAACCAACTTCCTTCCTATTTCCTTCCTACATTTCCCTATTCTTCTTTTACTTTTTTCTGGGTGGGTGAAGATGCCAGAGTATTGCCCACAGCCACTACTCTCAAACCTCAATCTGTATCGCATTTGCACTGGAGCCATAGAAAACAACGGAAAACCTGGGTCGATACAATCGGCGCTTTCAACAATTCCTGGTCAATCACTGCGAGTAAACTCAAATAGCAATGCCCATTCTTCGGAAAAACACCTCCCGCTCAGTGCGCAAATCAGCGCGCGGTTCGAGCGGTCACCAATCCGAGTAGTGTCAATGCTGCTTAACTTCGGCAACTGCCCGAGCCACACACGGACCGCACATCCACAACCGTCGGAATTTTACTTATCAATAAAATGGGTAATTATTTACTTAATGGTCTCATCTGAATTCCGATTGAAAAAAATTCTTTTTCCATGCCAATTGGTTCATTTCAGTCCCAATAGTAATAATAAGCCATTATTGATGATTTTTTTTTGTTTTTTTTTTGTATGTTATTATTAGACTTATTTGCAACAATTTTTCTTCATAACCTGATCTAAAAAACTACTCTTTTCTATTGTTTTTAATTTTTTAAGTTTAAAAATTACGTTACCATAAAATAATAATGATGATGATGTTAATAATTACTATAAAATGAATTATTTTTATTCTTTTTTTAATGACTTCAAAAAATCATGGCTTTTGAGAAGAATTTCAAGATGTATACAAACCTTCGTGCTGCAATTGACCATCGCCGGTCATTCTCCACAGTTGGGATCGTGCACCATACTGTTTTCTGCGCAAAGCGACCCATCCTCCGGGACCAGCTTCAAGCACCAGTCTTTGTGTTTCAACGTCTAATGGATCCAAGCTGCCCTCGCCGGTGCCGATATCACCATCGATTTTGAAAGTTCCTAATTTGAATCAAACGCACAACACACAGACACATATGTATACATACAAATATGTAAAAAAATTAATGAACAATATATAAATATTTGGAGAATTAAAAATAAAGTCTACCTGTAAATGCTATGTATATAAAGTTTTCGTACGTCAATCCACGATTTTCACCCAATATATTCAAATCGTACGACAAACTAACACCACCCGGCGCAGTCACTGTCAAACTCGCCGGTTCGGTTGGTTCGTCAAGAGCGTAAGGTACCGAACAGTGAGGTCTCACCGTCCACTGAAGACTCTCCAAAACCGCAGTCTGTATCATTGAATAATTGGTAAATTAATTTCATCAAATTAACCCATCAACCCTCAAGCCGAATTTGGGCTAGATAGTCTCAAAGTAATTAAATCAAAGAAATACAAAATAATTTACTCGTGTTTTTTCTTTCATATTTGCAATTGTTTATAAAAATTTCAACAAATTGTCAAGTGTTGTATTCTTTAAAAACAGACAGAGTCATTCTCGATTCTGAATGAAAAATCAACAATAAGACTTTTCTAAGAATTTTTTCGTTAGACTCTATTTTATTGAAGAAAAATCGTTATAAATAAAAAAAAATTCAGATTTTACACCAATAAAATAGTTCGACAAAAAAACGCTAGAGAGGTATTTTTGTTTTTTAAAAAGACACATTTTTTGACAATTTAGTTAAATTTTTTTTTTCAATAAAAAGCTGAAAATCCGAAAAGAAAAAAAAATGAGTCCATTATTTTCAAATTATGCTATGAACCCGATGAGGTTACTTTGAGACTTTCAACCAGATTCGGCTTGGGTATTAATGGGTTAATTTTATTAAATAAAAGAGAATTTACCTGATTAATAACTAACGCCACCTCGGAGAAATTGTCGACTCTGATTGGAGGTGGCATTGTCTCGGCGTCGGTGAATACGATGAAATACGTGCTCTCCTGAAGAACTACGTCTACTCGAAGAAAGTGCATTTTACTGGCAGAGTCGCGTATATTTATCGTAAGTGAATGATTCCCATCCAGTATAATACCGCCGGACCACATACAATTCGGTACATCAATTATTCGTACGCACAACAATTGATCCTTGTCGAGCCGTGGCCAGTGAAATGGCATATGACAATCGGGCATCGCGGTAATGTACGTTGCTTGAGCGTCGGGATGGCTCTGTCGATATCATACTAAGTTATTAGTTTCAAGTTTCGAAAATTTCGACAATTTTCAAGAATTTCAACAATTTTTCACCTAGCCAATGAAATGTAAATTCTTCATTGATAAAATTGCCTATTTTTGAAATTTCTTAACAAAATTAATGGCATTTGTGGCAATTTATTTTTCTTTAAGAAATTTACTTTATTTAAGGTTGTCCTATCATTATAATCATAATAGTATAGGAAAAATACACATAAAATCATCAGATTTTTAATTTTTTTTAAAAGAATTTATTGAAAAATTATATGAATATTCTCGAACATCATATCAAGTCGTATGAAAAATTTAAGGAGGACTTATCGACTAGTTATTAAAGATATTTAATTTGGAAAATGATTACTTTTAATGTGGGCTCTTATGGGAGGAAATTGTAATATTTAATAATGAATATCTTGTTTTCTGAGTCATTGAAGCTTCTTCAAATTTTACGCACACTATAGTATGATTATCAACAATGTTCAAAAACAATTTCAAGATAATCTTATGGATTATCGCTGATGATAGGACAACCTTAACTTAATTAAACTTTAACTTTATTTGATTTAATTATTTTTTTGTTGAATTTATTATTATAATTCTGATTATATTGACTTGTTTTTGAAACGTTATAACGAAATAATTTATATTTGTAGCAATGTATTAAAAAGATATTTCCGTTCGAAATCGAAACAGGAAAATTTGTCAAGATATTTAACGATGTGTAGAATAAACATCCATTGGACGGTAATCCTATTGGACTTATAGAGTTTCATGAAAATTTACCTTTTTCGTTAAACTTTCGTTGAACAGTGATTTTTTTTTCTTTTTAGAACAAAAAAATATATGAGAAAAAATAATGGTCTCTGGACTTACAACAGTGGTGGTGAAACTTTTTTGTGCCAGTTCCAATGTGTAGGACGATCTATTGTGCAATTGATATCTAGGTGATAATGTGATGACAGTCGTTGGTCTGTATTTTCCCCTCGCTGCACGAGTCGCAACTCCAATCAAATATACAACATCCGGCCGGCCATCGCGAAGTGTAACTCTCAGTCGATGTACCTGTCGTAATCAAAATAGTATTAACCAACTCTGTATAGGGTGTAAATTCATAAAAAAAAAAAATTTTTAATAAAAAAAATGTCTTCATTAAGTAAACAAGTTTGGTGTTTGTGAGCTTTCGAAATCTGCAAGGTGCGTTCTAAAGTAAAGTGGACGCTTTCTAAATAGTTGCCTCTAGTGACACCATCGAAAAATAAATTATTGCGTTCGATAATTAATTCGTCCTCTACTCCCAGAAAACAATTTTACAACATTTGGTACTTCAGTTTTTTCCATCTGAAGTGACACTGGTACAAAAATAAATATCGGGCATTTTTTTGATCGATGCCTACGGTTTATTTGGTTTATTAAAAATCGAATGTTTACTATCAACGTATTCACCTGTAAAATGCATTTGCCGATGAAAGAAAAAAATTCAAGGACGTAAATGTCACCTAAAAGGCTCATAACAAACATAGTAGCACTTTAGATGGATTAAGGTAGTTGTATCGTAACATTAAAATAAATAATTGTTTTTCAGTTTTTCTCACATACAAAATGGTTTGCGGGCTCGTGTTGATTAAGAAAAGTTATTGCAAATTGATTAAAGAACAACATACTCCAAATTCAAGGTCGTTCTGGTTATATGTACTTCCTTTAGAATTACAAAAATTATCAACATTTTTTTTCAAAATTTTGTTGAAAAAGTAAAGAAAGTTTCTTTGATAAATACATAAAAATGTATTATGCAAAGTTTTAGAAGGCTTCACCACGTAGAAGCCAAGCTTTTTTATTGATGACAATGTAACTTTTAATTTTGATTTTTACCAGTAAATATCTGAACTTCCGCGTGATAAAATCTTCCAAAATTTGTTACACACGCACATGACATCAAAGAAGATATGCCTAAATTTTCAATAAAATGTTAAGAAAATGATAAAACGATACGACTACCTCAACTCCTCTTCTAGGGTATCAACTGGTAAAATATATATATTTTTTGTAGATGCTACTGGAAGCGAATATTTAAAAAAAATCCTATTTACTTTGAAACGCACTTTATGTATAAAATATGTATAAAAAAAAAATTGAGAAACTAAAAGAAATTAAAAGTTCCGAACCTGTACACCGAGTTGAAGATGAAAGTGTTGAGACCACTGTGCGACACCGTTAGGATGAACACCAGTGCCGACGCGAACGGCAAGTGTTCTGCTGGCTTCTTCGTCACTGAAAGAGAAGAGGAGAGGCGCGACCATGCGAGCTTTCTCGTGTTCCTCGAACTGGCCGGCGGCCTCGAGGCCGACGCCTTCTTGACGAAAAACGAGAGGCAATCCAGTCTTGTTTATAATCCAGTAGGGAGCAGTGATGTTTATTCGGACACCGGAGCCCTTTTCAACGACGATCGCGGCATAGAGGAAGAGAATTCTTCCGGCCGAGTCGGACAGTCGCATTCGACCGACGAAGGAGCTGCTCATTTGACCGAGCAGGAGGGTGCCCGTGCCTGGATAACCATCGAGTTGAACAACGATCTCGAGCTGTTCCTTGATGTCGACGTTGTGCAAATCGGCGCAGTCACCGGGCGATATTCTTCCCTTTTCCGGACCGACCTCGAAAAGTAGCTCGTGAGGCAAGAGATTGGTCAGGGTGACGGGCGGTAGTAGAGAGACGGTGTGAGCCGGAAGCATCTGACTAGCGTCGACCGGATAATTGTCGCGTCTGACAGCGACGCATATTCTAAAGATGTTGTTTTGATTGGTGCGACAAACCGTTTGGGTCTCGACGATCTCGGAGGGTTTCTTCACGGAGGTCCACTCGATGGCTTCGACGCAGTACTGAAAGGCTTTGCCGGGACACAACGGTCTCAAAGTCATTTGTACGCCCGTGTGAGTCAGCGGCACGGAAATGACCGATTGTGCCTGTACCTGAAGATTCTTGCCGCTCAAGCAGGCGTAAGGTACCTGATAGCCGAGGCGACTATGCGGTGGCGATTTTTCTAATTTAATATCGACCGGATACGACAATTTGTTGAATACTTGAAGGGCCGATCGGATCGTGACTAATTTCCTGGCCGAGCCCTCGAGCTCGACAGCAAAGACCAGCCTCGTTCTCACGGCAGTCGAGCCGTTACCGAGAACGTCGGCTATCGCATGCCGGAAATATATTCCAACGCGATCGATCGTCACGGGCTCGACGGGTTTCCATCCCTCGACAAGCACCGCGACCTGGTGCCTCCTGACGGTGTGAGTCGAGTGATGACGCAATTTGCCCCTTTCCTCGAAGGTGAACGGCACGGTGTCGCCGCTCGAAACTTCGGACCACGTTTCGTCACGTTGGGCCGGAAATTCGGACGAGACGCTCGATATTTCTCTTACATCGTCCGCGACGGCGATATACGTCTTGAACCACAGTTTCGAGCCGGTCTCGTTCTTCAGCGCGAAAGGCACGAACGGCGAACGTCTCCGGTAGCCCTGAATAGAGCTGGGCGTTTTCAGGCAGTTATCCTTGTTGTTCGACAGATAATAATCCTGCGTCCAGTTCTGCTTGACCAACGTGACGAGCTCGACGAGGGTCGAGGTCACGTTAACGTTTACGGAATTTTTCGAGTCGACGCTTATCTGGGACCTTCTCGAATTGAGAGAATTAGTCGGTGTTTGCTCCCAGTGGATGCTGGCTTTCCAGGGCTCGACGAAGGGTTCCCAACCGCTGAGAACTCGGTTGTAGTAGTCGATGCCGAATGTCGCGCGCAGAGAGCCGGGCCCATCGAGTTCCTGCCCGAGAGACAGATCGATGAGCATCAGTTCGAGAAGCGGCACATCGGCGTCGCGACAATCGTCGATTATGCATATTCTCAAGCAGGACGTATCGACGGCAATCGCGTTGAACAGGAGACCGTTGTTCCTGGCCGTGTTTTCGGGATTCGGCACGGCGTTCTGCGTCAACCAGAGAGCCGCGTCGTCCAGCTGGCCGTTGCAACGATCGAGCGCGGCCTCGCAGTCCATCTCGGCAAATCCGAGTGCCGAAAGTTTCATAACGTGGCTCTTGGCATTGGCTGGCGGGCCTCTCGATCTCTGTTTCGCCAGGAGCGTCTGTTTCGGAAGTGACCTAAGCATCCTGGCGAACATCGTCACGTCGTGGTAGCTCAGCTTTACGCTCATCGGCTGCAGCTGAATCTCGAGGCACCGCTCGTTCGTCAACTCGAGACTGGCGCCAACCGGATCGATTATCGAGAGAGCGGTTTCCTCCTCCATTCCCAGAATACACGAGAATAGCTCGCAGTGCGACAAATTGCACGACAACGGTTTTTCCCCGTTCATCGGGATCGTCCGGTAGGCCAGTATCGCCGTGCACTTGAGTATAACGGCGTTCGTATCCCACAGAGACGTATCCTCAACGATAACGAGCTCCGAGTCGGTTATGTTGAGCTTGAGCTCGAAGGGAGCGACGAACGAGCTCGCGATCGTCTCTTGATTTTCTTGACTGGCGAGAGCGCGCGCCGTCCCACCGGCGATCGGTTCGGGTTCGGGTGCGTTGAGCACCAGGAAATCTCTGACGGCTTCCCACCAGTCGAGAATGGCCGTCAATCTCATGCTGTGTAAAAGTATCGTCGTGGCAGACATGGTTTTCCGTCTGCGATGATGTATCTCGGCCTGCACGCGATCGTCGACGCCACCGAAATTCTTCAACGGTTGAAGAATATTAGTGAAGACGTTCGAACGTTTGTTGACCGGCTCGTCTTGGAATCTCGTGTCGGTGACCAATATCTCTTGGGAGACGAGGTCGATGTCCTGCGATCCGTCGCTCAGTGAATCGAGGGTCAGGCGGGACTTGATAAAATTGACGCAGGCCAGAGCGGCTATTCCGTGATTGGGATGAAGCTTGAGGGTGACGTTGACGATATCGAGGGTTATGCAGGATCTCGTCCATACGCCGGCGGAAGTGTCGACGGTTGGATACTCGGCCGCGTCCGTAAGATCCTGGCTGTACATGCGTATGTCGTCCAAGTTTTCGCCGACGTTGTACGAGAGAAGGCCACGTATGAGCATGTACTGCGCCGGATCGAGGGCGCAATACATCGTCGATAGAGTTCCGTGAACGCTCAAATCGGGAATACTTCTGCTCACGTGGGTATCGAGATTTCTCTCGATGCGAAGCTTCAGGTGACACATGTCCGTCAGCAGCGAAGGCCCTAATTTCTTTAGCGGATAACTACCGACCGTGAGCGCATCTCCGTTGTCTCTTCGATCGTCCAGCTTGAGCCTCTTCGCGGCGTAAACATCCATGTTGACGAGCTCGAGGAGCATCGTATCGAGGAGACAATTCTTGTCGACCGCCGACTCGCGGAAAGAATTGTGTGCCGTAAGTTCGCCCAGATCGAGCAGTATCATCTCGTCGGACCTCGAGCTAACCGGCAACAATATTACCGGCGCCCCCGCGTGCAGCTCCAACGACAGTCTCGTGTTTCTCTCGTTTAGGCTAACGACGGTCGTCTCGTCGTTTCGTAAGCTCGCCATCAGGGCCCGAAGCTGAGAAAAGTGTCGAAAGAAGGCCTGCAACTCGGCGACGAATCTCTGCGTGTGAACGTAATGTACGGACGACATGTTCAGCTTGAGCTGAGCGTCGTGGGGCATTTTTCGTGAATCGACGTAACTCGAGTACTGAAAGTTCAAGGCCTTTCTTCCGGAAGACGAGAATCTCTCGCGATAGAATTTACCGTGTGGAGTCAGATCGAGGAGGGACATCGAGCCCAAGGAGCCCGTGATCTTGGTCCTCGCCTCATCTTTCACGACGTGCATGGTCGCGTTCGAGACATTCGCTTTGGCGATTTCTCGATCGGATTGCGTCAGTACGAGGGTCAGAGATCTTACCTCGACGTCAGTCTCCGTGCGCACGTCGATACTCTTCTTCCGCTCTTCCCCCTCCTCCTTTTCCGCCGGTGTCTCTTCTCCCCGGTGTGTTGTCCACGAGGTCGGATGTTGTACGGTTGTCGCGCGACGATCAACCTTGTCCGAAGTTCCGATACCAAAAAAGTCTAAAACGATCATCCAAGATTCGACGCTGACGATGAGATCGAGACAGTTGAAGTCGATGGTCGTTGACTTGTTTTGAACGGGACGTTTTCCCGGGCCGACGTCGAGATCCGTCGTCGTGAAGCTCAGGAGAACGAGATTCTCCTCGCTGGTTACGGCGCCCGGTGACGGGGGCGGCGTGTTCGGGGTATCCGCCGTGGACGGCGGTTTTCTCCAATGAGGCGGTATCGTGCCGTAGAGCGTGTCGGTCTCCAATCTATCGGGTAAGCTGCCTCGGCAGGTACGCCACGAGCGCCGGTTCAGTGCCAAATCGGGACAGGACTTGGAGACGCCCACGGGCAATCTGGCTCGCGCGGGGGCCGAGGATTGCATCATGTAGCGATGTCTCGAGCCGACCGGACACAGGAGATCCTCGATCAGCAGGGAACGCAGCGCGACTTGAGTCGTCGATTCTCTCTTCTGGAGTTTTTCGTATTTGGCGACAAAATCGCACATGGATAATTCGACGAGAGGTTGTTCCGAGCGATCCTGCCGCAGCTCGACGCTCAGAGTTGGAAGTTCGAAGAGCACTTTGACGGCGAGATCGAACTTGTCCGAGTACGAGAGATCCGATCTGTCGAGATTCCTCGGGACTCCTTTGGGCTCGGCGAGGGGCATCGAGAATAGACGATCGCACGTGTCCAGGAGCTGCTCGTATTGACCACGAGAGAGCGAAACTTTGAGGGGCGTTATAACGATACCGTGAACCTGGAGGACAGGATTTTCCAGAGTTTCCTGTTCCAGCAGGATGTCGTGGTTAACGAGGTTCCTCGGTAGTTCGCGCTCGATCGTCACCTTGATCATCGTGTCGTGGAGCATCGGTTTGCCCGTGTCCCTGCACGAATACATGTCCTCGGCTCTCGGCGGCAAATTACCTCCCGCGGCCTGACTCATCTTTCTCGTTACGTCGAGGGAATAGAGATTCATGTCCCTGACCTCGAGCCTCAACGTGTGCTTGAGCGTCGTCTCGTTCGAGGGCTCGTGGCGCAGCGACATAGTGCCAAGATGCGCGACGAATACCTGGGTGCTCTGGCAGGAACGTGGCACGACGAGAACCGGACTGTCGAGTACCACGTCGAGCTTGAGGCGCAGCACCCCCGCGTTATCGTTTCCATCGATCGAGACGCTCGGCAGGCGTCTTCTGGCCTGTGGGACCGTCCAGTCCTCGGCGTTTACGAGACCGATCGCCATATCCGTAGCCGCAGCTCCGATCTGTCTCGCCAGGTTGCTCAGGTACTGCTTGAACTCGTCGGCGCACGAGCGCAGCTCCGAGATCAAGTGTGGCGCGTGGGTGTACCAGACGCTACCGACGCGTATCGATATGTCGGCGGTCGTCTCGAGGCTCATCTCGCCAGTCGTATCCAGGCTCGTTGAGCTTCTCGTAGCCGAAAAACGAAACGCCTCCCGCTGATCGTCCGACAAATTGGCGAAATGTTCCATCTGTCGATTCGGCGGATCGGCTATGGGATCGCGCCCGACGCTCACTATCCTCTGATGAGTTTTCCCCGTCGAGGTTTGATCGAGAACCTGGAGGCCACCGAGCGAGCCGAGGATGGATGTTGTCGTGGCCAGGGTCGCCTGTATCCTGGCGTCCGACATCGTCGCGGTCGCTATCTTCTGGCCGACCAGGTGGCTGTCCTGCATAACCGCCCGCAGCAGCAGAACGTTCAAGCGATGAAAGTCAAAGGTGATCTCGGTTCTCGTGGTCGCTTTGACGTCGTTCGAGAGACCGCCGCTCGTCACCGAGTCGTTTCTCTCGGTGCGCTTAGAGCGGACTTTACTCGCCGTCGGAAAGAGCCTCCTCGCGAATCCCATGAGCTCGACGATCGTCTCCTGATTGGCAATTATATCGAGATTATTGAATTGTATATTGGCGACCCGAAGATTTTCCGTCGGATCGTCAACGAGGATGAGCTCGATGACTATGAGAGCCTCGGAATCGAGTTGATCGAGGCCAACGAGGGAGTTGTTCCGCGGTGAGATTGGATTGTTGGGGTCGCGGGCGAGGCTCGTGAGGGCGCGCGTCAGGGCGACCGGTGAGGTCAATTTTCGAGGTACCGTTGGGTCCGGCGAGCCCGGCGACAGGGGCGATACCGGCGACGTTGGCTCCGAGTCTCTCAGGCTACCGGATACACTGTCCATGCCGACGTGTTTGTGACTGGCGACGAGCAGCTCGAAATCCGGGCCGAATTCCTGCATCGCGTCGACCAGCAGCAGACCGTGAACCGACAGGGACGCGCTCAGATCGGCGGGTCTCTTGCTCAGGGCGGTCTTGACGCCGGAAACTTGAAGCTCGGCCACGCTGCGTCCTCTCGACTGGAGCTCGAAGGTCATACGATCGATGATGAACTGGACCATCATCGCGTGACTGGAATTGTACACTCTCTTTGGGCTCTCGGGCTCTTGGCTCGTCAGGGTCGTCTCGGTCCTCGTTGCGCCGCTGCTCGTTGTCGACTCGGCGACGATCGTCGACAATCTCGCGTACATCGTTCTCATCGCGTCGACTTTTTGCTCGTTCACGTGAACAACGAGCCTCGGCAAATTTCCGGCTATCGTTACCGACGGAAATTGCGGATCGGACGTGCTAACGACGCGCCTCTCGATCTGCAGCGTTATGTTGAAACGTTCGAGCACGTGCAACGAGGACATGCCCCGGGTACGAGCGTGCTTCCAATTGTCCCTGACTTTGGCGACCAGCACCTGAAGATCCGACAAATCGACGGCGTAACGGTCGTAAAGCTTGTGATGAAAAGCCGTTTCCGAGAGTCCCGGATAATCTTGGATGGAACCGTTCTCCTGACTGCCCGGTGGGGTCGAGCACGGGGTCTCGAATCTCTCGTTGTCCTCGTCCTCATCGTCGCTCCCACCCGTGACCGAACCACCCGGACGAAAGAAAGCCTGCTGCTGCTGCTGCTGCTGCTGCTGCTGCTGCTGCTGGTCGCTACTCGATGTGACGTTGTTGGCGAGGTGCAATCGACCGAAATCAACAACGACGACCGCCGCGTTCGAATCGACGAAACTCTCTACGAGCAATATCTGCGGCGCGGATATGTTGAATTGGAGATCCCACGAGGACCGATAAACCACGTCACCCTCGAGTATCTGCTCCCAATTTTTCATTATCTGTCGACGCGTGCGTCTCTTCATCGCCTGTATGCGACGACTCGACGAGTCTCGATGAGGCTTACTGATGAAACTCGTGAGCCACTGCATCGCCGTTGGATTGTAAACGATGTCGAGCGATCGCGAATTAACGTGCAACGAGTGATCGACCACCGTGTGCAACGGTTTCTTCTCGTAAATCATCTCGAAGAGTGGCTCGGACGTTTGAACCGGAAGCTTATCGGAGGAGGATCGTAAACGCGAGCTGGAACCCGGTACGGTCTGGGGTTGTATCAATATGGGAAACATCGATTTTTCCGTTAGAAAATCATGAAGATAAAGTGCCCCGAGACTTATCGCAAATTTGTGGGAACCCGAGCGCGGTCGCGACTCGTACGTCAAATTGACCCTCTCGAATTCAAGCTCCATGACCTTCTTCGTCTTACCGTCGACGGTCCACAGCGATATAGCGCCTTTCGAAAGGGTGAAATTGAACTGCCCGAAGACCGTATCTCGTCGCAACAGCGTATTGTCGTCGATCGTGTCCGCCAAAACGTCCAACAGTTCGCCGTCGAAGGTCGAGGACGTTGGCGACGACGACGACGACTGAGCGGTAGTCGGAGAATTCTTCGAGTGCCAGCCCCACCACTGGGGAAACCATTGCACGAGCATTCCTCGAGCCGGTGGCAGTTTCCCGTTGGATTCCAACTGCGAGGTCACTCTCGAAGGCCTCACCCTGGCCATCCCCAGTTCCCTCAATAAACGCAGATCGTCGTAACTCCGTTCCTGCTCGATCTTGTCCCACATCTGCTTCGTTTCCGGCTGCATTATCGACGTTGGACTCTCCAACAATTTTGCGTAAGCCTCCACGTAGAGAACGTTCTCTTTGCCTCGCTGAACAACGTCGTCCCAAGTCATTTTTGGTTTCAACGCGTCCTTACCGATGTGACAACGAACCGCGTACTTCCACCACTCCTTGGGCGCCTCCCTGATCGAGACCAGCGGACGACATCGCCTTCGTCTTCGTCGGCGATCGATCTCCTCGAGTTCTCTAACGCATTTCACTATTTGCTCGTATTGCTCGTCCGTCAACGACATCGGCACTTGGTCCAGTTGAAGATCGACGACTATCCTCGGCCGACCGGTCGAACGCAGAGGATTCTCCGAACGATCCCTCTTAATGTGAGCTCTCGCGCTCACTGGCGACAACAGATACTTCCACTGCGTTTTACCCGAATCGCTCATCGCCATCGCCAAATCGCCGAGATTCATTCGACCGAAAAACTCGTTATTCTTCAGGTGGTTCCAGTAGATCGACAAACCGTCGAGTTCCATCAGCTTGTACGACGCGTCGGTCAGGTTCCATGACGTTGAACCTGGAACCCAGCTCGCGTCACAACTTTGGGCCGTCAGACCCTTGATCGTTATCCCCAGGGCTATGCCGGTACCTAGTTTTTTTTTTTTTTAATTCCATTTCATTATCAATTTTTTCAGATGATTGCGAAATTTTGTTCTTCCCAGTGAGTCATCGATTTAGAGTTAAAAATTTTACCATCGGAAAAGATAATATCATCCTCGTATCTCAAATGAACATCCTTTATGTTGAGTTGGAGATTTTCGATAATATTCGTGACCAGGGATGTACCATAATTGAGCCACGAACTGTAGCTGGCTGCGTAATAACCGGGATCTTCTTCTTTGTGCGCTTGCCATCGTGCTTCGAAAGAATCCAAACGACTGTGCTTGTATTCCTGAATAGCCTGTTCCTCAACTTCCGAATCATACTGTAATAATATTAATTTTTTTTTACATTGTAATTGATTGCGCTAGAATACAAATTGAAGAAAATCCCAGAATCGAACCCAAACAAAGCCAATCGATTCCAACATAACCCATTAACATCAACTGGACAAGTTTCGTAAAAAAATCCGTTCCAATCACAAAATTTTTATACTCTAAAGGCTCGGTATATTTGTTGATCTTTTTGCTCTTATTTTGCAACTTTAACACAAGAGAAAACAAAATAATTATAATGATTTGGAGAGTACAATTATCGAGGATCCTTTTAGGATACTTTTCAATCCAAAAAAATTAAGGTAAGACTTTCGAAATGCGAAATGAAAAAAATGTCACTCGAAAATTCATATTTTTGCACTTCATTTTGCAAAAATGTATTATGAAAAATTGTTTTAGTTAAATTTAAGTTGTGCCATTCGAAAGAGTGACATAGTGAATAATATGGTCGAAGAGAGGGCTTACAAAACCTGTCCTGTAGACGCTAATGGGTCAAATATCCCAAACAAACCCAATCGAACACAAATAATTGTAAACAATCAAAATGTAGAGAATTTGTTTTTTTCTATATCCGACATATATTCCTGTATCAAATCTTCGAGCCATCATTTCAAAAAATTAACATAAACCATAAAAAAAAATTGTTTAACCCTTTGTTACATGCGCTATGAGTGAAACCCCGTACTTGGTACCATTTCACCAACAAAAAATGATAAATATTACACAACCAAAAATTTAATAATTCTTAAATTAATACATGAAGTATCAAATAGAAGAGAATTAGCCATAATATTTTTCAATTCCGATTTAAAAAAATAATAATATACGACAAAGTACAACGAAACGTGATGTTTCTTTACTGACGCGTTTCAAGTTGTGCATTCGATTTTAATCGATAGATTTTGTATCTCGTAAAAATTCATAAACAGTTTGGATTTTTAGTGCGTGTGACTTAAGGTTATTCGTAAAAAAAAGTCTTGTAACAAAACTGATAATTAACGTCGATCGATAGTCACCTCTTCCAAGGAGATTGGCCCAGCTACGAGATAAAGTTGCTCGATAGCTATAACCCAGGACGCCGTTCTTATCTGTCTCACCGGCACTTGCAATCTAACTTTTCCGATAAAGCCTGCTTTTACCTCGATGGGCAATCCAATGTGTCTCAATGCTTCTTTCTTGAGAGGTAAATTTTCAAGCTCGACCTCCCCTGTGAAAATCGCAATCAATTTACTTTTTTTTTGTACAGACAGAAGAAACAGAAACAATTTCTCACAAATTAATAACCACCATGACTAGGAACAAATATGAATGACAATAATTATAAAGAAGTTATAAAGAAAAAACGGAAGTCCTATCGAATAAATCATTATAGTACACGGTGAAAAATGTCTAACAAAAATTATTGTGCTTTCACAATAAACCAGGGACCAAATCGATGTTGCAAGAATTTTAAAAAAACAACTCTTAAAAGTTGCAAAACAAATTAAATAATTTATGAAGAATTCTTTACAATAAGTGATATACAGCAATGTAATTTTTTACTCTACTTCATTGAAAATTGAATCGTCGATAGATAAATTCATCAGATATCATTTTTGTACGATAATTCATGGAAAATTTGTGTGAATTTCTTTGAATATTAGTTTGTATTGTGTAAAAAATTTTCAAAAGTTTCATCATTAAGATAGTTATCGGACTCTAGACATTTGAGAAAAAGTTGATTACAATGTTTAAAATTCTGAAAATAACAACATAGTCGCTTCGTGACTGGAGCATTATTAGATATCATCGACTTTAAATCATATCTCTAAAACTAAACGGTCAAATTTCTTGATTTTTTTTTCGAGACTTCGTAAAATGTTCCTTTATAATTGAGAAAAAAAAAATCCGTCGAAATGTTTCGAAGTTATAATATAAAATGTGGATTTTTGCTGTTGTTTTTCCATAAGAACGCATGTAAATCGATGCAATCTTTGATTACTAATATTGCGAAAATAGAACAATGAATCTTTTTAAAATTTTACACGTTGTTGTATAATATTGCCTTAAATTTTTCTTCAAAATTTAAACAAAATTCATCGAAAAATGCTTTGGCGCTACAACTATCTTGAGTAATCGAGATATTAATTGTTCAAAATTGCAGTTGTAATTTTCCTGGAAGGTTTCGGAAAATTGTGTACTTGAACAATAAATAAATCTCAATAATATCTAAATAATGTATTAATCTTCCGCAGTCGCACTGGGTCATCTGTGTCGGTATACAATTTTCAAAGGGCTGAAATGCTTCAAAACATTTTTAAAAAGGAAGAAAAAGAAACGTAACATACAAATTAATTATTTTTTTTTAATTTAATTTGATTTATTGATTCTTTGATAATTCGTGATTTGGATTTTGGTTGTGGTTCAATGTGGGTAAAGTTGGCACCGCCATTTTGGAAAATCAAAAAAACAAAAGTTGTGCTGAGTTGTGCTAGGTGTGTGCTACTGTGTGCCAAAAAGAAA
>JABMBV010026970.1:0-15834 GCA_018906735.1 Mesochorus sp. PSUC_FEM 10030011
TCAAATTTAATAATTTACAATTGTAATGACTTTAAAAATTGTAATAATTAACAATTTTAATTACTTTTATAATTGTAATAATTTACGATTTTTATGATTTTTACAATTGCAATAATTTTTGCAGTTATAATAATTTACATTTGTGATGATCTTTAAAATTATTATAATTTACGATTGTAGTGATTTCTTTCAATTGTAATCATTTAAAATTGTAAAATTATTACAAAAAAGTTAAAATTTTTGTATGTTCAGTAATTTTGATCTGATAAAAATTAGATCCTTTTGATAATTTTCTCTTCGTTAATTTCAATTTTCTATTTTATTTACTAAAGTAAAAAGTAAAATAGAAGAATGTAAAGTTTAAATTGCTTAAAAATAGTTTAGAAAGTGCAAATTAAGACATTTCGAGTTTTTACGTTTCGTTAAAAAAAAAAAATTAACTTCTGAGAGGAAAATTATTTCGAACCGCCTATCTCAGAAAAGGATTCCCGCCGAGAAAAAACTGCCTCTTGTAATTATACTGTCATCCTACCGGAAGTTAAGACGTCTAAAAGGAACAATCGTAATTTCATGGTCTGATTAGGTCGGATCTTCACCGCGAGTATCCGCAAATTTGATTCCGAGTAATATCCGGAAGTCGCTATTTCTCGTAGATGACGTCATCTCTGAATATAAACGTAAGAGTTCCAAGTCTCCCACTTCAATTACTGCCTACCGTATAGTAGTCATATATAAATCTTTTATGAAAATACTGCATAAAAGTCTAAAGATTCTTCTACGTTTTTATGTCTCTGAGACATTTTTTAAACAAAAAATCATTTATGACCGTTTACTATTTTTTAAAAACATATTTTCATTAAATTTTTCTTCTATTAATTATTTTTAATTAATTTAACAAAAGTGTATTAATTTATAATTAATTACATTTTTTTTTATATAAATAATTGCATAACTTATAGATTGAACATACGCGGCTTCTTCTTTGTTGAAGAGTACGCGCTCAAAACATTATGAATTCTACTGAATTCTGTGTAATAATGGAATTTTAAGAATTCTACGAAATTTCAGTATTTTTTTGTATTTTTAACTCACTGCCATGATATAATTTACTATAGTATGATTTTATTAAAATTTTGAAATCACATGTAATAGAATTTCATTCAATTTTTGAAATTCTACATAACAATGGATTTTTATCAAATTTTTGTAATTCAATGTAAGAGAAATTTCATGAATTTTACGAAATTCCATGCGATCGAAAAATATCGATACACTGCTCATAGAATTTATCGATTAGATTCAAAGAGTGAAAATGTTGTAATTATAAAATAAGTGAAAAAGTTGATACTCACGTTGGAGCAAAAGGAGAGAAGCGACTGATCAGTGTACTTGCTGCAGAGAGGTGACAAAACCGCGTGATTAGGGATTGCATACTGATTACGATTATCCGGTCCATAAGTATTGGGACCATGGCCCCCGATTTCCAGATAGCCGCGACTGCTGGCTAAACTACCGCCTCTCGTTGCAACGTCTATCGATCGGGTATCGAAAAAATTCAAAGTAACTTTTAGTAAAATTGGCGCGATAGTGATGAGAGATGCATTGAGGCACATCTTACGTAAAGCTGTTTTCAACACGGAAGCGTGAAGGGGTCGCGATTTGGAGCAAGCAACAGGTTACAGTGTGGCACATAGAAATATATATGTACATTCATTTTTCATCGAAATATCTTTTGATCGGTGCTAGATGAAATATTACGCGAAAAACATTGAAAAAAAACGTAATTTTTTAAGATTTTTTGTTCTGACTGTCAATATTCTACTGTGAGCAGTTCTAAATTTATCCACTAGATGGCAAAGACTCGGGTTTATTTCTCGGCTAAAAAACTCGGTCGATACTTTATTTATAGCTAGTTGTAAAATAATGTAAAAAACGGTGATATCAAGTTGCATTTCATCTAGTCTTTCGATACGATTAGTTCTACCGCTTGAATCCATAGGAAGCCTTAAGTATCACGTGATCTTTTTTTCAAAGATATAGGAAGGAGAAATAGACGAAAAAGCTGATCACCATATAGATGCACATTTTATGCACTCGTGCATCATACGAGCATGTATAAGTGAACGAAATAATATACATATAAATAATTTCTATGGGTTATGTAAAAATTTTCGATGGCTTTCTGGCAATGGTCCACCTTTGCAACAATGTTACGTCACACATCGAACGGAGCAGAGATTTTTCATCGTGAGGATCAAGAAGACACCTTGTGTACTCGCCATCGAGTGAGTCGAGCGATGAGCATCGTGAGGATCGTGAAAGAAACACAACCATGGC
This sequence comes from Mesochorus sp. PSUC_FEM 10030011, assembly GCA_018906735.1. Classification (NCBI taxonomy): domain Eukaryota; kingdom Metazoa; phylum Arthropoda; class Insecta; order Hymenoptera; family Ichneumonidae; genus Mesochorus; species Mesochorus sp. PSUC_FEM 10030011. The sequence goes on from JABMBV010026970.1 coordinate 2,338, forward strand.
TTTGTCCACCATTTCAAACCCTTATTATCATTATTGCCGAATTTTGCACCGCTACAACTGCAGGTACTACTCGAATGGGTTGAAGGTCTTTGGCCCCAACGTCCTTGTTGCAGATGCGGCCATTTTCGGCTTCTTATCGCCCGCGATACCTCGGTTCGTACTTCACCGTTCAGAAAACAGTACAGCACTGCCACGAAGAAACCCTTGATGACAGATCAAACGAAATATTCCAATGAAACAAATTACATTGTGTAATTTTATATAGCGGATTTACCAGTGCAATTTCACGTAATAATTTACCTGGAAAGAAGCGAAAAGTTGATCGCAGAAGAGCCAAACGAGCTCTACTTTTTCATTGATACCAATGCTGTAAGACATACCCAGGAAAACTGTATAGTGGACACCAAAAAGTGGCACCAGAACCAATGTACTTCGGGCCCATCGTCTTGACAGAGAAAACTTATTGATATCATCTGAAGATTATTAAGCTTGGGCTTTACTCTTGAGAAAAAAGCTTACTTGTAACGCTGAGTTTCTTCCGAAATAGTTGATTTGAGTTTGGACAGTAGGACTCTAACTATATTGACGAATAGAATAAAATTGATCTGGAAGAATGCATTAAAAATCATTTTCTCTATGAGTAGATTTATTGGGGTGTAATAATACTTACTAAAATTGACAATATCGTTGGTAGGCGAATTGACAAAAAAAGATAGGGATTCTTGTTGGTAGTCCAGCAAAAAGTGTCCTCGAGCACTGCTCTCATAATGACCCAAGGTAGAACAAAGATGGTTGGCAATCCTATTGGACAATAATTTTTATTTTTTCATTGAATTCTTTTCATTCATTCAATCAAAGATGATGCAGCAAAGGAAGACTGATAAACAAAATTTATTTGCCAAGCAATTAGACAATACGCAATGGCCTCACCCCATCCTAAAATAGCGTAGACGAGTATGCTCGAGTTCGAGTCGGTGAAAAGAGCGTTAAATACGAGGTTATGAAGATAAAGACCCTCCATAAGAATCCACGAATAATTAGCCAGTATAAAGTACTGCCATAGACTAGTGAAGGTTTTGCACTGCCAGTTGCTCTCTACCTCGTCAGCCACTAAATAACTTTGGCCATTCTTGAATAGAACATCCGATGCCATACCAACTCCCGAGACAAAGAGAACTTCCTTTAGAAGTGCCATGAAAGCTCGAGTCATGAACGAAGCAAACAGATGCATGTGCAGAACGTTTCTTGGGCATCTTAGCCTCCTGTATTTAAATACCAACATACCGAAGTTTCAAGGATACACAATGAACAAAGTTCTGCTCATAGTTTGAAGGAATTGGCATCAATTGGCTTAGTATAAACTTCTTTAAATGGTTTGTCATTTGGAACATTTTCTGCCTGGAGCTTGAAACATTTTATCAATAATTTGAAACATTTCATTTTACTGGACAATTTTAAAGTTGAAAGATCAATGGAAATAATCTTATGCCATTCTTCTAACTATAGTTCAGTGAAGCCAGTTTGAATCGGTTTTATACATGATTAAGTACCGAGTACTAAATACATACTTTATAGTTGCAAGTATCAGGAATGCCACGACGAGGGTTATGAAAGATACAGAGTAACCCACAGCCGAAATTTTTTTGATAACAGGAACGTATTTCTGAAATTGAAGGAAAACAAAAAACGAAATAGATGTGAGTCTTGAATTTGTTTAAATGATTAAGATTATCTGCAAATGTTTTATTAGTCAAATGACGATCTTTTTGAATAGGCAATTGTTCTAGTTATCGACAATCATCTTCCAAAGAATTTTTCTTAGTTTTTTTTTGGTTTTCAATATGAGAAGGCAAACATATCGCAGTTGCCACTGATTATCAGATTCGATCTATATCCACTCCTTGATATCGTTGACATTTTAGTTCGTAAGAAAATTAACTTCCATAATGCGGTGTGGACTGATGAAGCGGGAACAAAAATTTTCATAGCGTCCGTAATGTCAAACGCCTCGGAGAAAATACATATCGATCGCTCAAGTTTCTCAACCCCTCAGTACTCTAACATACCCGAAGAGAGTTGAAGATGAAACAAAGCACTGATAGTGGCAATCCCTTGAGAACAAGAACAATCTCGTAAACTTGTCTGATTCCGGGCATTTATTCGAGTCCTCGCCCCTTTTTTTGTACGTTATCTTTCTACCTATTACTCGATTTTTTCTTTCATGAATCATGCTCGCTCTATTTCCATTGTTAACGTCTCATCGGTTTTTCACACCTAAACCAATTGTTTGTTTCATCCTCATATCGTGAACATGCAATATATGACGTCATCACTCTTTCGTTCCTATCGTAGATCAATGTTATTTTTTCTTCATGCAAATTTTATCGGTAAATTTTTGTTTATGTATTTATTGATTCTAAGCAACTGAAAATCTAACAGGCAATACAGAATATCGAAAAGATAAATTCTTTAATAAAAATTCCTTTGATTATTGATCCGTTTTGAAGAAGTGATCATTCCATCTCCTTTTGACTATTAAAGACGATATTCCACAGTTACTCTATACATAACTGGAGTCTGCAAAGTATAATATAGAATTCGACCAAATAATCGTGGGGTGAAATGCATAAATTCTCAATATATGTACTTTGAATTTCTGATCGATTACCGATTTACATCGGTTACATCAGTCTTGAAAAGGATGATATCTTGCCAAAGGTATGCTCTACAGCTTGACCCGATTCCAGGAGCAACTAAAGTTCAGTACACACGGTGGTACACCACTTGAGGTAGCAATCGAAGCATGTAATTGACACGTGTCCCACACTTTTTACGATTTTTTGATTTCTCCTTGACCTCTTAACTGTCAAGCCTTTATTCCATTTCAAAAATAAAGTATTTTTGTAATCGACAATTTTAGACTTTTATCAATAAAAATATTGATGCGCTATTTTTTAAAAATTTTTTCTGTTTTTGATTGATATTTGATTATTTATATTTGAATGATAAATTAACATTTATTTAAAAAAAAACCTTAAATGAGATTCTAATTTGAAAAACTTGGGTTTTCATTCATTTTGCCAATCTAGTGTCAATATTTGATGGTTTTGGAATCTGTATATGAGTAGTGAAACTATCCTTGATGCAATAAAAGTTGGTCGTTAGTATTGATCATGTAAAGTTCACATTTGTTTGGTTTTGGACAAATATTTTCCTTTGTAAAAGAGAAATACAACGGTTTAGCAAAGTATGTTCCATCTTTCCTGCACTCACTGCATTGTATTGATTCGTATTGTCTGGGATGGGCGAATAAAGTGAGAAATAACGAGAGAGAGGGAGAGATAGAGAGAGAAGTGTCCGGAAAATTCGATTTTTCAGCAGCCGTTTCTATCGCAGTATCCATACATTAGTTATACCATTGAAAATCTCACATTCCTATTTGTACAATGCATGGGCTGAATGGCAAGGGCTGTCAATAAAGTTTTTTTATTCCAGTGAATATTCATTCAGCTATTCTTCATTTTACGATATTAACGATTGAAATTCTTGCCAGTGGCTTCTGTTTTTTTTTTTTAATTTCCGGTTTTATCAAGACCATCCGGATGGTAAATAAAAGCTCGATGGAAACTCCGGAAAAGGTCTTTTATTTCTGCACGGCAATTATACTGTATTTGAAACTTTTTTTATCAAATTTTTCCCGCAATGTTTTCTGTTGAATTTCTGTTGGAAGGATATATCGATGGATCGTGAATGGAGTATCTGCACGTGGAGCTTTTGTCGGTTTTATTGAAAAAAGGTGGGAAATTCGATACCTGCAACTCTTCTTCGTTTTTTTGTGCGATATACAACTGACGCTGAAGAGCCTTGTTTCTTGATTCGATACTTGTCAAATACCGAGAATTTTTCAACGCGTAAATCGATAAAAAGAGCATACTGATGTTGAGCACGAATGTGCAATGACGATTATTTTATCCAGTGGATATTCGTGACAAAATACAACTTTTGGAATTTATAATATTTCAAAGACAGGATGAAATGAAACTTTCGGATTGCGTTCAAAAGACTTTCAGAATGAAAATCTAGGGATGGTTCACAACTTCTGTTACGTTTTTGTAGTTTTTAAAGTTTTTAAAGTTCAAACTTTCTTGAGAAGAGTAATATAGACATTAGGAATGAACATTAAGACAGACATTTAATGAATCTTGGAAAAGTTGTAGTCCCATCATTGAAAAAAGAATATAATTAAACGTTGAAAGTTAATGTTGAATGAAGTTTAGGTATTTATTGATCAATGGACGTCAATGAAAGTGATTTTAGGGTACAATCGATTAGTTACATTTTGAGTTATTAATGCAGTTACCATTTAACAGAATTTGGATGGTCGACATCAAATGAATATAGAGTTAAGATTGATATGTTAACATTCCATGGCCACATAATGCTTAGCATTGTATTAAGGTTGAAAGATAAATAAAGTAAATTGTTGGTATACAATTGAAGTGGACGTGGATCCACTTTGATAAGAGTAAAATATTGAATGAAGCTGTATATTTAATTAAATCAGTTGAAGGAGTTTTGGCGGCTATTGAACGTAATTGATTAACAAGCTAGTTAAATTCATCGCTATTAAAAATTGGAATACAACATTGACGAATACGATTGATTCGACTGTCGATTAAATCAAAATTGAAATTAGAATTAGTATCCGATATATTCGTGGATCGATCGCTTCGAAAGTGATTCGTTAAACAGTTTATGGGCAGGTGGAGAAATTTCGTTCAATCACGAGCTGCGTATTACAGTACCTTCGAGCGATATATCGAATTATAAATTGAATGTCATGACGAAGAAAAAAATATTCATGTTTTCGCGTGTAATCTCATGTAATCGATATTTCGTGCGCATCTATCGTCGATTTTCCACATCGTAGCCTCAATTTCATTGGCCAATTTTCCATCACGATGCAACATAAACCTTCATGCATCTTTTTTTTTTTTTTCATACATTTCACATATTTCAAAAACTTCCACTGTACAACCATTTGCATTTGAAGAGAAAGGAAAACATCTTTTGATCTCTTAATATCGCTTAACATTTTTTTCCTTGAAAGATCCTTTATTAACTTTAAAATTCTACAAGTTGGAAATGAAACAATAAAAAATAAAAGATAGATATATCGCCTGTTTCTTTATAATGGAACTGCAATTTTAAGAATAGTTCGTAACATTTTATTTTGTAAGGAGAATGAAAGATATAGGACGAGATAAAGGAAGATAAAGGCAACAAAGGGGACACCCGCTGGCAAGTAACCGATGGATATTTCTAGAGTTTGATCAGTTGCGTGGGAGATGCCTGGAGCCTCCTCTGAAGTCTGCGTGAATTTGCTATATACATGGTGACAACTTGGGGATGGTCGTATATTTTTAACGGGTTTTAACGAGCGATATCGAGTTCCGCGATTCATGAATCTTGAAGGATAGTGTGAGACATGGATTAAAACATTTTTTTTGCTCTCATTAAAAAAAAAAAATTAAATAATTATGAAAGTGGTAAATTTCAAATATCATTAATATACAATCAAGTGATATATTTAAAATATCAACAAATTCAAGCATTTTTTTAGTTCATATTCATTACTTATAAAATAAACAAAAATGAGAAATAAAATTAGACATCGAATTAGACATTCAGTCTAATTTTTACCGTGTATTAGAGTGATTACTTACCAAGTTTAATGATGTGTTGCTCGATTGACCTTCTAGAAGAGTCATGAGTACCGTAACATGTGATGCATTGTAACATTGCGTGTAATTGGTCCAGGTGCGATTGACTTTAGGACTCCAGAACCATTGGCCATTGTCCATGCATGTTCTTGATGCATTAGCCTTTAAAAATGAGCATTATAATTACAATATTCATTATTAATGAATTAATAATAAGTTAATAAACAAAATAATATGTACTTTTATGCTAAAGATTAAATCCATCATAATTTAAAAGTCTTCAATAAACTCTTTTTGCTCTGTTCAAACAAAGCTTTTTATTTAGCCTTTTAAATTGAATTATATCAATTCAATTTTGATAATTAGCAAAGAAAGTACAAAGAGCTTTTGATAAAAGAAAAAAAATATAGCGCTTCCAATAGGGTTTCACGAACCTGCAAGTCAAATCCTGCAATGTAACGAGGACATGCTTGCACAGCTATTTCCCCGGGCGGTGTGGAAGGCCAACAGTGAATGGTATCCCAGGTTTCTGGGCACCATCCTGAAAGGTCGAAGCAACATAAATATAAACGATCGTTATTTTTTGTATTTTTTTCAAAATAAGGAAGATTTTTTCCGTGAAGTTTTATAGATAAATAAGTTTCAAGACTTTTCGTATGAAATTCGTATAAAAATTATTATGGGAAAATTATTGAATTATGGAGTAAAAAAAGTTCAAATGTTTTTTCACACAGTGGTATTTTAATAATTTAAAATATTATTGTTATCTTATGATGTGATATTCTTCTCTATCTCACATCTTAGCTCAAATGTCATATATAATTTGAAATACGAGTGCAAGGTAAATTGTTTAGCTTTAATGTTTTTTTTACGATATCTGAAAAGATTGACATTTCAATTTCAGTAAAAAAGAAAAATGTCATTTTTCCGGTCTCTGTATTAAAACACGAAAAAAAAACTCGATAGCTTTCTTTTGCCGGAAATGCGAACCGGCTAGCCAGACAATAGTGTAACAAAATTTCAACTAAACTGATTCGTAAACATTTCACGTGTACGAAAGTATTTTTAGAATTTTCCTTAAGATTACTCATTGAAAATATATAGAAGATCGTTTTATGTTTTATTAAAAAAGATATGGCTTTTCTACTTTTCACAGTTATAAAAACTTTTATAACATTGAGAATCTACATTTTGTACTTATTAGTTAGTAAAACACTTTTTTTTCATCACTTTTTTATAAGTTTCACTTGTACAATAATTCTGCCAGACCCAAGATTCATTTTTTTCTCTACAAACAGTCTTATCCTTGTTAGATGCATTTTTAAATTTTACTATTTTCTTTTCACGTGGGTTTTCGCCCCTTTTTTTCTTCCTTCAAAATAAATTGCATAAGGGAATAGTAAAAGATATGCGCAAATGTTCTATATCATTTTTCTACGTAGAATTATATTAAAAATGCATCTGGAGCTTCGAGAAAGCTCTTGGAGTTTGTATGCATGTATATATACATTTCATTTTTTTAAGATCGTGCGTGTGCATGCGTTCTGCTCTGTAAGTGCTGGAAAATACAAGTATATGCAATGTATTTTGCATAATACCCGACGTTTCATGTATTCAAGGTGGCGGTTCGGGACATGAATGTATAGTTGTAGTTTTCAAAGCTTCGGTTCAAACAAAAAAAAACTTTCACGAGCTTAACGCGAACCGTCTATTTCCATTTACAATGACTGCTCTAACATCGTAGGGCGTTCAAAGGAACTTTTTAAAACAGTTTCCTGGGCTTTTATATTTATCGGAAATTATTTCATGCTCTGAGGAATATTCCCTATCAAGTTACTATGGAATCAAAAGTTTATTTTTTTTTCTTTGTATACAATAAAATCAATTTATTGTATGCTTCAAAGAATATTTCCTATCAAGGGGCCATGGAATCAAAAGTTTGTTTTTCTGTTAATTTGTATAGATTAATTAAATGAAAAATTTGTAAATGTGTGGAGTTTAAATTTATAAAAAAAAAATGTCCGGGATTTTTGGTAAAAGTTATATACAAAAGCGTCAGCTTTCGTTGTGTTATTTTGATAATTTATTTTCCTTTTTTCTTTTCCATTCAATTTAATATAAAGCATTTAATAATTTTCCGAACTACGAGAACCTTTAATGATACTAATAATACCCTGGATGCAAGTTCATAACTTAGAGAGTCGAGACGTGAAGCTTTCGTGAAATTGCTATCTATCATATATCGACAATCGTATGATGAAATTTCTGTTTGATGTCCTCGATGGTATCGGAATACATGAGTATAAAGTGCAAATGTAAATTTGTCATTTCGTGGTGCTTTTATTTTTACATGGAATATGGAGCGAATTTTGTTCGATGAAAAAAAAAATGCTGGGTTGTTGTCGGTTTTATATCATTTAAAAAGTTACATTGATATTCTAGGTTAAAAAATATCATTCTCTTTGTTTGGAAAAAATAATTGTGAAAAAAAACGTTTCGATTTATTTATGGAATTTTTTACCCATTATTTTTTTATGTAAAAAAGTCTAATAATTGCAAAATCATTCTATTTTTGTAATGCGTAAGACATTAAATAATTATACTGTTCGGGTTTATACAATTAAATCGAATTTTATAACAATGATTTGAAACCTTTCGATCATTGTTGGAGATCAAATCACTAATTAAATGAAACACTATAATTAGCAAAATTTCAGTTTTTCATTTCGCAAGACGAACCACATGTTGAGTCAGTATTCCTCACCCATATCATATTATATTAAAACAAAAAAGGTTTCCATTGTAAATGGACAATGACGTATATATATTGTAACGATACAACATGGTAATCATAAAAACAATGGCATATTATTAAAAAAATAATGCTCCTCATATTAAAAAGAAGTAAAACAATACATTTTTTCAATGATTTTTTTTGCTATCTATTGCTCATCATTAGCAAAAACATACGTACGTAGGAGTACGTTTTTAGGTGTAAAATTACTTTTACGATATTGATTTTCCAAAACAACCATCAGAGCGAAATTTACAAAAGCTTTAAAAATTTGCATAGCAAAAATCTTGAACCATCTTTGCATTAACGCATTATCCGCTAAATTTATTCAAAGTTTCTAATCAACAAGTAAGTTTCCCTACAGCTTTGTTAATTGGCTTCTCGTCAGAGTTTCGTAATTAGTAAAGACAACCAGTCCTTGTGAATAATCGAATTCTCTAATCAAATGAGATACTTACCTGAACCAACAGTTAATATATTGATTATTGATATTAATTATTAACCAATGGTGTGCGTTTGATGTGTAATTCTGGCAACATCGTAAGTTAATATCAATTACAAAGTCGAAGGCAGTTTATTTTGAATTTCTGCTGGTAATCCAGCCAAAACTACACAAGAAAAAAGTCTTTAAATGCACCTTGCTGATTTGAATAATTTTTGGATTTTATTCTATATATTTCTCCTTACAATAGAATTCCAATAGCACCTTTTTTTCTCTTTTTTTATCGTTTTTTTTTATTGGTGCTTTTTTATTAGGAGTAAGACCATTGAAGAAGTAAAATATACCCCTAAAGTTAAAGTCTTACGATCGATATTGTGCAGTTGTATATGATATGCGGTTCATGCAATGGAATGAAACTACTTGGATTCAATACTTTATCAAAAATAATGAAGACGTGATTATTTTTTCACCCCTGATGAATTAAATTTTAGGGTGTATTATTTCTATAGCGATAAAAAAGACACTGGCGCTCCGATTTCAATGTAGAATATAAAAAAAATAAATCAAAATTGGTGCGATATACCTAAAGATTTTTCCTTGCCATTTACAGCAGTTTGTGTTGGCATTATCATAGTTTTTTTTTCTATATTTATGGTAGTTAGGTTAGTTAAGCTGAATGTGGGTATGGAAAAATAGGGATCAATAGCATTTAAAAACCTGCAAGGGTATTGCTTTAAACAGAAAATATCCATAACTTGATATTGATGCACGAAAAAATGGTTATTCGGTGTAAATAGTAAACGAAAAGTAAAGATGAATATATTTTTTAGTCGATACATTATTTCGCATTTTTACAAGCTCACTGATATTCGAAGCTTTTGATAATCTATGGTCCATTCGTTCCGAAAGATTGAATAACAACAGATATTTCGAATGGTTGCGCGTGTTAAAGAGAGGCTATTCGATTTCAATATCAAACAGATGGAATGGGAGCATATGTCTACCAGAAAATAACTCTCTGTTAGAATTACTCTGACCAAAAATGTTAGTAATTAAATACAGTCCAAGAGTTTCCCATTTGTTTGGCTTCTCGTTACCGTTCCTCATTTGCTTATCCTTATCAATATCAGGTTATTTCGTAATTTAGTTGCTATCAGTCCTACAGTGTAAAATCATGGTCAGATAAAAGTATTTTTTTAATGTTGAAAATTTTTTAATTTCAACTAAAATTTTGGTAAAAATGTTGTTGTTGTTATGTAGTGATGGGCATAAAGCTCCTTGTCGAGACTTTTTTTATAAGCTCCCGGTAAGCTTTTTCGAGGGTTGCACGACATTTCAAGAAGCTTTGACGTGAACGCGAGAGGGATTCCATACGCTGATATAATTCCATACTTTTAATACGATATGATAACCTTAAAAGCTCGCACTGAGGATTCGAGCTTTGGATATTTTGATACATAATACATATGCGCGTTCGCGTACGCTAACCAAATGTGTATAAATTTAGATTTCATAATCCGTGTGCTGAACCAGTGATATGATGTTCTCATTTGATGATACTTGGAATAACTTATTTGATGCATGACTGATATAATAACCTACGTAATTAATAACCTCGTGGCGTTATTATATATCACAATAGGAACATACGCATTATATAAATGAATAATATTATTCATCAGCTCAGGGCATTTTTTTCTTTATCTCTTGTCATGTTTTTTTTTTCTATATCTTTTTTCAATACGGTAAACTCTCTGGCAACTTGACTTGTTACACTAAGAGAAAAAAAAGTGTTTCATATTTAATTGATAACAATTGAACAATTCAATTATAACAAGTCTATTAATTATGTAGTTCGAGTATAAAATCTTGAAAATACGTTTAAAAAGGGAAGAAAATAAAAATAGGCCACGACAATCAGTTCTCGTAGTTATCGATGGGAAAAGAATTATTCAAGTAGCTAAAAAGAATTTTATTATAATTATTGAAAATATTTTTAGTGTCTGATTAAAAATAATACACAATAATTCACAAATAATCTTAAAGTAATCTCAGAGTATTTCAGGCTATCAAGTTATGGGAAATATTGATGAAATTTTAAATGGGAAGTGGTTTAGATTTGAGGGAAAATGCTTTTTATATGAATGTATGAATGCTGATATAGTTACCTGCAAGTTTAATGCTCGTATATTATGTATAAAGGGCAAAACTTACCCGATACCATAACGAAGCCATCGTGACAGCTTTGAGCCTGTATTTCGAGCATTTTCTCCTGAATGGTGGGACTATTGAAGTCGATGTTGTCCTAAAATTCAACAGAAAATGGCGTCGGTTAGAAACGACTAATTAAAATTGTTTTATTTTTCTATTTAGGACATTAAACTGAAATCATATTTTTATTAATATCATTTAAAGCTTAACTGCAGTTAGCTATTATTTACTCTTCTATACATAATTCATTTCCCTCGTGGGTCTTTTCTAACCTCTCGTCTTCTCTATTTGTCGAGTAGTGATTATATTTTGTGCACAATGAAATATAGAAATATCTATGCGTGAGGAATCACTGCATTCCGAGAACAATACAAACTGAGCAGAATACCAGTCAAAATATTATACACAGGGGATTCAAGAATCTGTGCAATTCTGGCTTCATGGTTATTCATTAAGAGTTTAATTGAAACTCAAAAGTAAAATCCCTCATTATGTTTTTAAAAAAATGTCGTACTCATTGAACATTCTAATTAGTTGATAAAGTAACTTTCTGAATATCATCTACTGTATCATTTTAAAAAAATAAACTCATTTTAGGCAGTAGAACATTTCTACTCTTTATTTTTTTACGCTTGAATAATTCTACTGTAAATATTTTTACAATTATATTCATAAATAACACTACTCTTAAATATTTCTACGTCACAACATTTTTACTTCAAATCATTTTCATTTTTTTTACATCTCTATCCGTAGATATTTCTACTCTGAAATATTTCAATTCCAAAAAATTTTTACTCCGAAACATTTCTACTCTTCGTCTAATATAAAAATAACGTAGACTTATCAAGAGTAGAAATATTTAGGAGTAGAAATGTTTTGGAGTAGAAATATTCGGAATAGAATTATATAAGAGTAGAAAAATAAAGAGTAGAAATGTCCTACTGTCCTATTTTATGTTTATTTGTTTTTAATCCACTTAAACACAACAATTAAACAAAAAATTACATGTTTTATAAAAAATCTCATACTTCTTAAACATCCTCATCAGATGAAAGTAACTTTCTATCATTCATTGTATTATTTATTAAAAAAAAAAATATTTTCAAATATATTGAAATTTGTGTGAAATAAAAATTTGTATGTTATTGAATTTCTATTCTTTTCGAACACGCGTCTGGTATTCGTAAGACTTAATGGAAACTATTGTGGTGTATAAACAACTGAAATTCCAGGTGGTGTAGCTGAGTTATAGGCAAATAAGATTAGAGAACATACCGCAGAATGCACTCAATACGTCATGTTGCATTTCTCATAATAATTATATACGTCAATGCTCTGACGTAACATCTGTGTCGAGTCAATGCGCTTATAAATGTTCGATATATCCTTTTGGTTCATAGCCACCAAAATCGGAATGTTAAATACGATAAGCAATTCGTCATTACTAAATTCCTTTAATTAATTTAATCCTTGATTCATTTAAGAAGAAATTTGCGGCATAATTATAATCGTATGTATAAAGTAAAGAAAAAAATCATCAAATACAGTTTTTTAAAGATATAATTTTTTGAAACTTTGCATAAATCTTTTCGAGCGTCGTATTATAATGTGTAAAACATTTTCGAAGTATTCACCATCTGACAATCGAGATATTTAGTATTAAGTAAAATCTTAAGGATTTTTTTTCAATTGTATTCTCAATCCTTTTTTTTAAACATATTAGACAAAATTATTCATAACAAAGCTTTTTCCATAAAGAAGCTCAACAGACTAGGAATTGTTGATCGTGATGGAGAGTGTCCAGCATATATTTGGTGGTAAAACTCGTCGTTAACAACGTTTATAGACGTGAGGGTCGTTCGAGAGGACATGGATATCTCGAGTCGTCGGCTCTTGACGTCTACTCAATTTGTTGATTAAGCAAACACTTACAGGTCGCCACGCCTTGACGTTACAATCCATAAAACGACAGCGAGTCTAGTAGCTCATCGTGACCGTGAAATGTCAAAGTTCACAGGACACGAAATATATAGATTGTTTCATTTGTGAAATTACATTTTTATCGTTTTAAATTTTTATGCTGAATAGAGGTGTAAAAAATCCCGAATAAAAAATTTGATTTATTCTCAGGTATACGGATAAAGTATTTTGAAAAGTATAAGTTTCATTTCGTCAAATTTAGACAACAAAAGTTAGCTATTATATTATTCTCCATCATTTTTCGTTTATTCATTACATGAAATGTTGTTCGCTTGTGAGAGCATCATTTTAGAGCAATCGGACTAATTTTTTTGTTAAATTTTCATAATAGTCCGAATAAAGTT